>JAIWNF010000080.1:0-157484 GCA_025093555.1 Circinella umbellata
GCACCAAGGACCTATGTAATTGTGCAAGGCAGTATTCAAACCAATGGCGTGCTTGACTGTGGTTCAGTAGGGTGCTTGATGAGTGCAAAAATGGCAAAGAAATTAGGTTTCGTGAACCTAGAGCCATCGCCGATGACACATGGAATGGCAGATGGGAGAAAAGTAGATGCAGTGGGATATGTGCAGTCAGTACAAATAACAATCAAGGACATATCCATCGCAGTTGATGCCGTAGTATTTGATCAATCTGATTATGATTTCCTTGTTGGAAGAAGAGCATTACACAAATTCCAACTGTTTACCGATTGGGAATCTTACAACTGGTGGATACGTGAAAGGCATAGTATTGAGCCACTATTGGTGACTTATGAAGGCGTATGAAAACCACAATTCATTGACGTTGAGGGAGACTGGGAAGAAGAATCGTCTGATGAATACAGCTCAGAGAGTACAGAAGAAACCGAGGAGTCGCCTAGTTATTCATCATATTTGGTTATACCGACAGGTTTCGCAACGGAAGCTGAAACAAAAGAAAATCAACTAGCTTTATCCACATTTGAAAATAAAGAACATAAACAAGAAAATCTAACATACAAAGACGTATGGCTAGAAATTCAAAGTAGTATAAAGAATTGTAACTTAAATGAAGAAGAAACGGACCAGTTGACGAACCTCCTATGGCGATATCAAGATGTATTTGGTGTCGATTATAAAGATTTAACACAAACGTCGATTTTAGAGTTTCATGTTGATACAGGTGACGCAAAACCAATAATGCACAGACCAAACCGGTTTATGTCTCACGCTGAACTCGATCAATTACGACAGGAAATAAATGAAATGGTGCAACAGGGCATACTCATACCAGCAACACATGTAAAGGGCCCCGAAGGCCAACGAGCAGGAGGATGGTCATTCCCGGCGTTATATGCTAAGAAGAAAACGGGCGAAAGAAGACTTTGCGTTCAATTCCAAAAATTGAATGAGGTGACAGTGCGGGATCCATGGCCTTTACCAGTGATATCAGATCTTTTAGAATCTTTATAATCAAGCTTCGCACATTAGTTGCATGGGCTTACTAAAAGGCTTTAATCAAGTTAAAGTACATAAAGACAGTATCGATAAACTAACATTGACAACTCCTTGGGGTAATTTCTCCTATACGGTGATTCCGTTTGGTGTGTTTAATGGCCCTCAGCATTCTCTCGAGCAACTTATTTAGCAATGGAAGGTTTCTTAAATGATTTTGTGAACACATATATTGATGATATCTCAGTTTATTCAAAATCATTCCAAGAACATTTAATTCATCTGGAAAAAGTTTTCGAAAGGTTACGCGAAGTCCATATGAAATTACGTCCGAAGAAGTGTATATTTGCCCAACAAGAGATAGAGATACTGGGGTATCTTGTATCAAAGGAAAGGGTAAGACCCCACCCAGAAAAACTTATTAAAATGCAAGACTTTCCAAGACCAAATAACAAGACTAGTGTCCGTGCTTTCATATCTTTAGCAGGCTTTTACCGACAGCATATACACATGTATAGCGAAATTACCTCAGTATTAAATGATTTATTAAAAAAACGACGCCCTTTGTTTGGGAAGAACAGCACGAAAAGGCTTTTCGAACGGTTAAAGAAGCATTGACAAGAGCAGTGACACTCAAGTTCCCAGAACCAACCAAACCGTACAAATTATATACTGATGCTTCAGACTTGGCGATAGGTGCAGTTCTGACACAATGGGATGAAGAACCAAGGATAGAAAGACCAGTGCGATTCTTATCAAGGAAATCACAAGCAGCCGAACTCGCTTATCCAACTGTTGAAAAAGAACTTTTGGCTGTAGTTTACGCAATAAAGAAATTAAGAAAGTATTTGTTGGACAAGGTATTTGACCTATATACGGACAATACGGCAGTTAGATATTTATTATGCAAGACGGACCCAAGTCAACGTCTACAAAGGTGGATTATGGCGGTACAAGAATATCAATTTAAGATACACCATATTCCGGGTAAGCAGAATATAGGTGCTGATTACATGTCAAGATACCCACCAGAAAAAGAAAATGATAAAGAAGACGCAGAAGAAATTTTTGATGGACTATACCCAGTTTGGTTCATTTCAAGTCAAGGACAAGGAAAAGTGTACGAAGATTATTTGAATGAAATTTTTATACACCTACTCAAGGGTAATCAAGATGTTAAGAATGAAGTCAAGACCAAGTCAAGAAAATACAAAATAGCGAATAATCATTTATATCGAATACTTGGAGATCGTATAGTAAAAATCCCTTATATTGAGAAACGGCCGAAAATATTAACTGAAATTCATGAAGGACATGGGCACTTTGGTCAAGACGCTTCCTGGGCAAGGCTGTTTAAGAGTTACTGTTGGCCCAGTGCATACCAAGACATCAGAAATCACGTCAAGGGATGTCATGAATGCCAAATTTTTAGTGCAATGCCAAATAAAACCCAAGCGATTATAGAAGTAAATGTGGATAGATTATTCCAGCGCTTTGCCATTAATTTCGTGGGCCCCTTTAACGTGCGCAGCCGAAAAGGGAATATGTATATGATTGTAGCAATAGAATATTATACCAGATGGCCAGTTGCAAGGGCTCTAAAATCAAACAATGCTGTGGAAGCAGCGCGATTCATATATGAAGAAATCTTTTGTTCCTTCGGACCTCCAGAAGAAATACTCACTGATAATGGTTCTCATTTTGATAATGCAATAATAAAAACATTTGTTGATATGGTTAATACGAAACATCATTATTCTACTCCATATTATCCGAAATCTAATAGTAAGGTGGAACATATAAATGGTACGATAACAAATGGATTACGCAAGTTAGCTTACAAGAATCTCCAAGGATGGGACGATCATTTATCAACAGTATTATATGCATATAGAACTAAGATTCATGCAAGACTCGGAATATCGCCTTATGAACTTCTTTATGGTTTAGCGCCGAAACAATATCGACAGGATATCCTTCAACAAGTAGGAGAAAAATTAGCGATGGAAAGGGCTTATTACTTACTGGATCGTAATATAAAGGATCAAGATAGAGGTGATCAAAAGTCAAAGCCGAATGTCTTCGTCGAACCAAAGTTCCCAGTTGGCTCGAAAGTATTATTAATAAATCAAGCACGAAAAGGAAAACTAGATGGTAAATATCGAGACAAGATATATCACGTTTTGGTAGCTTTTGGCAATAGAACGTATATTCTGGTTGGACCAAATGGCAAACGATTAAAAAGAAGAATGAATGAAGCTCAAATGAGAGCATATCATGAACGTAGATAAACAACATCCAAGATATGTCTAGGATTTAGAGGGGAGAATGATGTGGTGGTGAACTTTTCGTATAAATCAATTATTGCGTTTTCTCCTAGATTATAAATTTTCTCATATGTGTAACTTTGTTGTATTATTTAATCTTGTACTTTGACTCTCCCCATCCCACTTTTTCTTCTCTTTTCTTTACTTTATTTTATCTACGAGAATAGTAAGTTTTACCCTTAGTTTATCTCTTTATTAACAGTTATATAAATAAATAGCCAATAGTTTTACATTTATAAAGTCAACGTACATCAACACGAAAAAAGGTGTACTTTTTGAAATCCCGCAATTCCAGCCATAAAAAAGGTGTACAATTGGGTTCTATGGCCTAATCGTAGACGTGATGCATCTTTCCATACAAGTATTTTTTCAAAACCAAATATTTACTGAATCAAATAATAATAATTTTATAAGAGTTATTCAAAAGAAATATTACGTATTTATCTTTCATATAATGAAGAATAGTGTTATGTAATTTTTGTAATATACTAAAAACAGAAACCAAATCAGTTATTTTTATACCAACCATAAAATCATACATTGCACTTTATATTCTAGTACGTAGCTTTGATATTTTATAAAAGATTATGGTTAAAATATTGCTAATTTTTATGGTGATATTTTCCTTATCATATTTTACAGTTATATTGACTATTACAGAGCCTTGGCTATAAATCTTTGTGATTAATTTTTGATTCAAAATTTTGACATATGTCATTCAGTTTTTATCTTTTTGTTTTATAACATTCGGTTCTGTTTATTATATTACATTTCTATCTATTTTGTATTTTATAAATTTCTATGACACTTGTATATATACCGGCTGCCTCAAAAATAAAATAGAATATCTTCTAGAGTAAGATGTTTCTGTGAAGATACGTATCTTTATGTAGTTTTATGATTGACAGCGAAGCCAAAAAAAAATTCCATCCAACTTTATGATAACAAGTTGTTCCGTAGGTTGTGATTTGAATGGATTGAATATTACTTTTTCTTTTTGTTGTCGGACTCGGTAGCTACACTACCACTTCCTGACACTGATAAGGATCTGTTACAGAATTTCTGTAATTTTATAGATAATAAGGGATAGCTTGAGGTTTGAGTGTTATAGGAAAGAAATAAGAAAAAGTGTACTTCTTTTTTTGCTATTCATATCACTCTTTTAAAAAGTACACCTTTTTGACTGTACACCTTTTTTAGTGACACCCCCATAGCAACAGTAGAGCTTCATTTACATGATAAGACCTTTAACATGTATAGTAAAATAGTATCATATAATATTCTAATCCGTATGCGAGTCTTATTTCATATCTTGCATAAACAGAAACCATACACACACATATGAATAGCAGAATGATTAAAATGCGGAGTTACTGCTGAACGTTTTACTTTCACGCGTTTCTATACCAACTTTTCGGTGTATCCCGTTTACATATATAACAAAATGGAGATCCCACGTCAACAGTTTCAATCGAAACTACCGATCATTAAAGAAGCTATTGATGAATGTGACTTTATAGCCATTGATACTGAATTATCAGGTAAAAACAAATTCAATTGAATATACGATCTAATATTATAGTATTCCATAAAACCAAAAAATAACAAAAAAAAAACAAGGTTTACATCGACCGGGAGGAAGTAAACGACTTGATACTTTGGCGAATCGCTACACCGAGTATAAAGAAGCTACAGAACGTTTTATGATTATACAATTTGGCATGTGTACATTTACTTGGGATGAAAAGGGTGGTCGTTATATGGCAAAACCTTTCAACTTTTATATTTTCCCAACAAGCATGACAGGAAAAATCCAACCCAATCGTATCTTTATGACTCAAGCTCAAGCTTTTGACTTTTTAGCAAAACAGTCATTTGATTTTAATAGAGTAGGTGATTGTATCTTATATCAACAAGAGTTATACACGAATTATGGTGACTCACAAATTGGTTGGATGATATATATATATATATGTGTGTGTGTGTGTTTATATAGTGGGTATATCAAGGTATCCCGTACCTTACTGTTAAGGAAGAAAAGGAATATATTGCAGAAGCAGAAAGAAAACTGAATGATGATTTACCAGAGATTCGTATCGATGAAAAGGAAAAACAATTCGTTGAAAATGCAAAGTAAGTAGCTCTGAAAAAGATCATAGCAATAACAAGGATAGCTCATTCATTTATTTATTTATTTATATGAAGGGAAAAGATCAAAAAGTGGGTAGAGGATCCAAAAGAATTCCTTGATCCAGAGGGTGTAAATATAGATACTCGAAATGCATATCAAAGACGTTTAATCTATCAAGAAGTCAGAAAAAGGTAAAATATCTTCATGTCAAAAATAAAAAATAAAAAACAAAAAAGTATGCTAAAAACAATCTTGTAATAAATATTAGTTTTCCAAATCTTACAGCTGAAGGTCGATCAGGATTTATTCGTGTAGTGAAATTTAATGAGAAACAACGCAAGAAACGCATGAAAGAGCAACAGAGCCGAATAAAGGTAATTGGATTATAAAGGAGAAGAATATATTTCATGAGAATAACATGATGGATTTTTAACTTTAAATTTCAATTTTTTCAAGAAAGATTGTGAAGATGCAGTTGGATTCAGAAGAGTCATTGATATGATTTCAGCTTCACGCAAAGTAGTTGTGGGACATAATATGTTACTTGATATATGTCATGTTATTTCGCAATTTATTCAACCCTTACCAGAAGATGTTCAAGAATTTAAAAAATTGGCAAATCAAATATTTCCACAGTAAGCAATATAAAGGAAACGGAAAGAAAACCGTGCGCATCTATGCTCAAAAGAAAGAGATATGCTTATAAAAAAAACCTCCTTACTGTATATTTATAGTATGATCGATACCAAATATTTAACTCTTACGTCTCCTGATTTACAGGTACGTTATATAATATAAATAATAGAGAGCTTTTTTGTTTTCTCTTTGGTGGGATTGGAAAAGGCATAGTCTAAAAATTAAATGATTTATATAGGTGGCAATAGGTTCAGGTACTGCCCTGGAAAATTTACGCTTTGAGACTAACCAAGAAAAGTTCAAGAACCCTTATGTTGGTAAGGAGAAAATAATATATATATTTATTTATATTGATGACAAAAATAACTAGTCTTGGTTTTTAACACTCACATTATATGCAGATATGAGTATTGAATTCCCACGATATCTCCATGACAAAGAACATGAAGCTGGTTATGATGCATATGTTACTGGGCTGGTTCTTTTGAAATTACATTCCTATCTTGGTAAGTGTTATATTATTATACATAACTTTTTTTTTGTAATAGAAAACTGACACATATACAAATATAAGAAATTCAAGCAAATCCACCACCTCCAGAAGAACCTGAGGAAGAAGAAAAGCAAGAGGAAGAAGAAGAAGAAATACCTGAAGAAGAACAAAAACATCGAGGCAATACAGATGGGTGGGATATATCAGACGATGAAGAAGGGGAAGATGCTGCTTGGCTTGAAAGTGAAGAAGAAGATCAGATAAACCAAGATGATGACGAAGAAGACGTATATAACTATGGATCTACACGATATCCCATTCTTGATGAAGATGCAAAACCAACATCTATCATTGCAGATTATATTAATAAAGTGGTCATGGTCCGAACAGCTTATGTGTGCTTTAATTTCACCGATCCAGAAACCATTGATTCCACAAGTGATGCGTTTCATATCATCAATACTGCTAGAAAACCTCTTCCTTCTCCTAATGTATTACTTGACTTGTTTTCAGAATTTGGTGAATGTATCATTGATACACCAAACAAAAACGCCGAGGAAAATGCTTATGAAACATTTGTTGTGTTTGAAAACTTAAAAGGTGAAGCAAATACAATTAAACAAAAAGTGACAGAAAAACTTACAGCCCACCAGGAGGATATTCAAATTCAAACCATTGCAGAATATTCAGAAAAGTTATTATTAAAGAACAACAAATAAAAAAAAATCAAGATGGAGATCAAAATGGTTATAATAATAGTAATAGTAATGTTTATAGTAATAATAAAGACACTATTGTCTAGATACGAATTTCAAAATCAAACTCTTGATCGCTAATAAGTACCTTAACAGGTCCAGGATCAATGGTGCCTCGAGGGGTATTATCGAGACCAGTATAGCGGAACATGTCTGCTCCAACTTCAAATTCAACTGTCTTGGACTCACCTACTGTTAAATGGATCTTTTCAAAGCCCTTGAGTAACTTGGCAGGTGGAGTGATTAATCGTACTGGTTGGTGGATGTACATGAGTACAGCTTCCGAACCATCATATGGACCTTCGTTGGTGACTTGAACTGAGACTGTACGAGTCTTTCCAGGTTCCAAAATGGCGCTATCATTTTCTTCTTTAGTGAATGAAATGTTACCATAGGTGAACTTGCTGTAGCTCAAACCATGGCCGAATTCATAAAGTGGATCCCAGACATCATTTACTTGACGCCAGTAATTCATATTCATATCACCGCTATTCTTCGGATAGGTATATGGTAAACGACCCGATGGATTTACTTTACCAAATAATATTTCACCAATAGCATGACCACCCCAAGGACCTGGTAAATATGCTTGTACAAGTGCATCCGAATCATCGACAATGGATTGTAAAACCCGTGGGCGACCTTCAACGACTACTGAAACAACAGGTTTGCCTGTATTTGCGAGTTTCTTGACATAACTCATTTGACCTTCCGGAAGTCGGATATCGTGAATATTGCCTGGTAACTCAGCATATGTGCGTTCGCCAATGCCTACCACTATCACATCATAATCGTTTGCTGAATTAATGATTGCATTCATATTGATATCATTACCCTCAACATCGAATGATGGCATATAATCAACAGTTGTTCCTTCTGGTGCAGCACTTCGAATACCATTATAAATCGTTGTGCCATTAGAATAAAATTGTTCATCACTAGCATTTCCTTGCCATCCATCATCTGTGGCACCTTGCCAGTAAATTGTCCAACCGCCAGCAAGATGAGACAATGTATCTACTGTAGGTCCAACCACCAATACTCGTTTAGTTTTTTCTTTATTCAATGGCAACACATTATTTTCATTTTTGAGTAAAGTAATGGAATCACGTGCAACTTCTCTCGCCAATTCAACATCTTCAGGTAGCCCAACTTCTAAACTGGGATCTACTTTCCAACCTTCTGGTTCAAGTAATCCTAAATCCTTTTTCAATTGCAGTAAACGACCTGCTGATTCATCCACACGGGATACATCAATGACATTATCAAGAACCAGTTGTTTGAGTTCGTCGAAAAAGATAACATCAGTAGGTACCATTGACATATCAACACTGGTACTATTAATAGATAGCCGGACAGCATCACGATGAGAGGCAGCTATTTTGTGTGTTGTGTACAAATTGGCAATTTCGGCCCAATCTGTGACCAACATACCCTTGAATTTTAATTGTTCGCGTAAAAGTTCTTGCAAGTAGTAATGTGAGGCAACTACAGGTTCTCCGTTAACATCAATGTAGCTTTCCATAGCTGTGGCTACACCTGCATCAACTGCCTCTTGGAAGCCGGGCATAAAATAATCATGGATTGTGCGGTCAGAGACAATGGTTGAGTCTCGATCTTGACCTGAGTGTGGAGCACCATAAGCAATAAAGTGTTTCATGGTAGCGGCCACCTTTGTTCGATCAGATTTGTATTTTCCTTGATAACCGCGAATCGCAGCAGCACCCATAATACCAGACATGTAGGGATCTTCACCAAAATTTTCATAAACACGGGCCCATTGTTTGTTGGTAGGAATATCTAATACTGGAGCAAACGTCCTATATTTTTTTTATTTGGTTAGATATTGTTAATTACCATTTTTTAGCTACAAAATACACTTTTTTTAAAACTATATGTTGAATGTCTTACCAGTGAACGTTAGCAGCACGAGTTTCTCTAGCTGTTACCACAGCGGTCTCATATGCGAGTTTGGGATTGAAACTTGCACCAATATTAATTCCATGACCAAAAATAGTTGCTATGCAAAGACAAAAAAAAAAAAGGGCAAATAATATATGGATGAATTTTTCTTCTAGATATTAACTATATTATTTATCTGTTCCCTTACATTTTGCAACATAATGCGCGCCATGAATATGGTCCAAACCATAAATAATTGGAATTTTATAGGTGGAGTTTACGCCTAGTGTAATTTCTTGAATTTCTTCAATTGATTTTGCATACTCCTGATGATCAAAATTTTTACCGTTTCTGTCAATTATTTTTTCTAGTGTGTGAGTCACTCTTTTTTTTTTTTTCATGCAAACTTCAAGGCGGCTTTTCGATCGTATAAATTATTTACCGTGCCATTTGATTCAAGTAAGATCCGACAAAATAATTCTTTGCATAATATTCAACAGCTGTTTTGTTTAGTACACCATCTTCACCCAAAATCAAACTTTGATCAATTTGAGTCATTTGACCGATTTTTTCTTCCAATGTCATGCGTGAAACCATTTCTTGGATATCTGCATCAATTTCGTCACCAGGTCGATCATATTCTTCTGGTTTTAATGTTCCATAACCAAGATCTTTGTCTTGTTGACTCATAACTGGACTGGTAATAAAAAGTAACGCGATACTAGCGGCAATGATACCACTAAATGACCGCATTATATTCTCGTTGTATAAAGAAAAAACCGTATGAAGAAAAGAATGTAAATAGGAAAAAGGTACAAAAATAATTCTTCTTTTTTGGATGTAAAAATTTGCTTATATATATAACGTTATCAGAAAAAAAAAGAACAGAATAATAATACAGATAGATAGATAAAGGATGACACGTTTGTTTTCAAATAGGACGGAGAAAGATAGAATGAACGAATCTTTTTTAAGCATATATTATGAACTATAGCATTCCTCGGAATAACCAAAAATCAAATGGGAATCATCAAAAAAAGGAGTGAAGGTTAAGACTGGGTTTTGAATAAAAACAAAAGAAAGCGCAAGAAATAATTATTTACAATGATACAGGTTCTTGAGTGTGATTAGAAAGGTATCGCACAAGAACTAGAGTTTGTTCATACACTAAGAAATTAAGGGAATGAATTCTGTATAATTTTATAGTTTTGTTTGTTATTAGTCCATTGTCAATGCATTAAACAACAAATCAACCATATATATGGTTTTTTTTTATATTTCTATAACGCTAGCACTACAGACATTATACATAAAAAAAATATTAATATCAACTTACGGGAATGCACGTATCAAAGTGACAGCAATGCCACGATAAAACCCTATAAATCCACGCGTACTATAAATATCACGAACACAATCTATTGTAGATTTATATTGCGGTTGGGGTGAAAGAACTTCTTTTTGCATCAAAGATTTGACAAGATCAATAGGAAATACAACAAGCCAACAAAGGATGCCGCATACACCTCCTGCTAAAAATTGAGTCGTAGGTCCAGCTGTTCGCTCTTTTCCTGTAAGTAAAAACTTTGTTGTTTCATATCCACCAAAATAAACACCTGTCCCAAGTGCATCTCTCACTGTTATAACAAAGATAATTAGTCAATATCCCTCACTATATGTTTTTACGCTTCTTTTTTTCTTTTGATAAATAATCCAAAAGATACTGAGGGATACTTTACCAAAATGTAATCTAAATCCACTCCATAATCCCAAAGCACCTTTTAAACGAACGATTTCCTTAGCCGAATGCCAACTTGATGTAGTTTTAGGAATATCAGTTTTTTTCAATCCAAGTTTGCGTTTTCTTTCTTTTTCACGGACAACTGTAGCACCTGTGGATATACTGCTGGCCTGCAGCATTAAGAATTCGAGCTGTTTATGAATCTTGACTAATTCAAACTATAAACAATGTACATGTATATATACCTTGCTTAGTATATCTGCATAAAAGATGGAATAAAAAAGTTAAAAGCAACGTACTGGGCAGCTAAAAGTAGCAATAAATGCGCCACTCACAGCGCCACCAAAAGTAGATAAAGTCATCACAGGACCCAATTCATCTCGATTCAAATAAGGAAATCTTGATTTGCAAAAATATTTTGTTTGTTCATAAACTGAAAAAGAAATGGATTTGATTATGCTAACTGTGACAAGTGGTGGAAGTACACCTCGAAAAAATCCTCTTACACCTTCTTCTCGATATGTTTGTCGAACGCAAGATTTAATTGAATTATAAGGTTCTGTTTGCATCCGGGTCTTGATCGAATCAAACTATCATCATTATAATGTTAATATCCACGGATCATAATACTATTACTGTCATGTTTCACTATTTTGAAATTCAATACGTTACTGGGTAACCAACAATGACACCAACAACTGCTGCTGAAGAAGCTGCAACTACGGTCTTGTTACCTAGATATAAGAAAAAGGTTGTTTAGAAAACAAGTTTTAAATAATTATTCTGTACGAAGACAAGGCGCCTGAACAACAGACGTTTTTGATAACCAAACAAAAAAGAGAAAAATAAATATGTATATAACCCTTACACCAAAGACATTCTTGGAATATAGATCTATATGGTAAAGGATGCAAAGCTCGATTTTCTGGTTTGTCGCTCGATGTCACTATAAATGAAATCAATCAAACGTAATCAGTTTTTTTTTTTCTACTTTCCTCATTTGACAGGATAATAATACTAATAACAGTCAATAACAAAAAAAAAAAAGCAAAAACTAATTTACTCCTTCTGAAAAAGGGGAGACGATCGTAGTCAGTTTGCTTTTAATGGTCTTCAATTGTAAAAACAAATGGGATGTGTGCTAGAGAGAGAAGACTTTCTTTTTGACTTCAAGTAGACGGTGCAGCACTGGGTAAAATTGAAGAGGTGAAGGACGTGTGTGAGCAAATGATTTCCTGGGTTACCAATTCTTCGTTTTCTATATGCAGATGGATAAATTTTTATGCGTTTGCATTAACAAACCCTTGTGTATATATTTTAGTGTGTTCTACCAAACCCTGAACTGATGCTTTTAATAAAGAAAAACTATCTATATCGAGATCACAAGGTCCTATTGAACAGTGTCGTTATCCAAGAATACGAATCAAATAATATATATAACTTTAACTCTGTAGAAGAATAAAAGCAGCAAAGAATATAAATATTTTATCAAAAGAAAAATTAAACGTATAAAGTTGTTGTTGTCAAGGGAACATGGTATCCTGATCATTCATGTTTGTTTACCTGAAAAACTTACAAAGCTAATAAAGAAGACTGATAATAATATACAAAATAAAGCGGACGAACATGATGATCTGACAAGTTTTGATTATCAGGGAAAGGGCAATTCTTTTGATTTTTTTTCTATACGTACTCTCATTTTCAAAAACAACACAAATAACAAAAAGATGTCAATATCAAGATACAAAGTATTTGTAGCCGATGATAATGATGTTGTAGATTTTTTAACAAAGTTTTAAAACGGGTACTCAATAGATAACATTTTCTTTTCCATCATTCATTTCATAACATATGTAACATGTTCTAAATAGATTAATATATTTTATAATAACAATACAGAAAAGGTCTGACCAATGGATACAAATGCAAGGAATAGAAAAACTGGAGTGGGAAGAAGAAGGATACAGATGTAAATGTTGGGGATCAAAAATTAAATATTTAAAATTACTTTTTAGCTTTACTTTCAGCCTTTTGTTTTTTAGAAAATGCTTTCACTTGACTTTCGCTAACTTTATACCAAAGATAAAATCCAAACAACAAAACGAGATGCAAAATCATAATCAAAGTCCCGGTCATTTGTGGCAATACTTCATCTTTACGTGCTTGGAATGCCAAATATGCAATCAATGCATGATAAACCATCAATCCAATACCTATATATTTTTTTTACCGTTCCCACATCAATGACTGAACGATTTTGTCCCTTCTTCACTTAAATAGTAAATAACCCTTCCCCTTTCACTGGGAATATCCATTTATTCATATCCTTTTTTCCTCGTCCGTCTTATTATTCATTCTTACATGATGCTCGTTTACAAGGTAACATATCAGGTAGCGTTGATAGCATTAAACTGCCTACCGAAGGACCTAAAAGACCCGCTCCATAAGCTCGTGCTAATAATGTTGCTGTACCGTCTGCAAGTGGAATATATTCATGTAACAACTGTGGTGCAAAAATCAATGCTAACCCAAGACTTCCATGGATAAGCGCATGCTAAAACCAAGAATAATTGTAAGAATGTCAGCATTTCAAAGAAAAAAAAAAGTTTAACAATTTTACTTTTGTCAACTTTACCAAAACGAAAATTTGACCGAGGCGTGACATTATATATAATAAAAAAAAAATGGAAGAAGCGAAAGAAAAAAGTTGAATCTAAATTTCAGAATCGATGATCGCTTTTTTTTTTTACTCTCCCTCTCTCAGCTTCATAATAATCAAGCGCCGTTTGTTGAATGTGATGTGAAAGCTACCAAAATAAGTAAAATCCAGATGACACCCAAAATGAAATTTTGTCCCCAGTTTTTGGTGCAGCTTTTCGTTCGCGCATGTGTAATGTTATCTCTTCAGTTTTACATTGGATGGATCAAGTTATACATATTTAAATAAGCTTGTATAAAGGACACCGTACTATGATGAACTATTATCTTCTTTTCTTGTTTGTAAGTTAATAATCAATATTTATGCATACTAATATATGCATATGTATACAATCTTTTTCACGACAGAGATATCTATTACACACTCTATTAATTTTAAAAACGGCAGACATGCCGGTTCTATCACATACACTGTAAGTAGAATTTCTTTAGAAAAGTATACAATAAGCATTCCTTTGGTCGATTATTGTACGTAGAGTGTACAAAAAGAAGCTTTTATACGTGTTGAAGAGGGAGAAGATTATAAAGTCAAGACCAACATTTTATGATTTCTCTTCATAATGCTGATAGTTTGAAAAATAAAGACCAGTCTCTAATGTAGACATTAATTCTGTTATACACCAATAAAGTATTGAAACTAGCATATGTTATTTTATAAGATGAAAAAAAATGTAGTAAGCAAAATATGTTATGAACCCCCATTTTTTGTATGAAATCTCTGATGATAAAAGGTATAAACAGGCATTTTCCTCAAGTAAGGTCAATTTTTATGTAATATGTAATTATATAAAATACAGCATACCGGTACGTAGCCATAACAACTAGTAGATGAATTCCTAGCTGCTATTTTTACAGTTTATTTTCTGCCTTTTCGGGGATCATTGGAATTCCCCCAAATTTTGTATCGCGTTTATTTTTCTGTAATAACAGAATAATATCAAATAACTCACTGTGTTTCAGTTGGTATATATAGCCTAAATTATAATTATTCTACGAAGGCATATCGATCCCTAAATTATTTTTAGAGATTAGAAAGTTGGCGAAAATGATATTGATTTATCAACTAGGATGTTTTTCTTCTTGACTTTGAACTTTGATTATTTTGTTTCACTTCTTTTTTATCATCAGCATGATGAAGATACGTACTACATATGCATGTATGTAGAATTAGAAAAACAACTGTTTATAATTTATGTAGTATTAAAATATACGTAAGATGGATTTATTGAATACTGGGAGTACCTTTAGGAATCTTATCATGGACCCCTGAATAATCTAGTACTTCAGACGGGGAAATAAATTGTATTTTTTATGCAGCAGTATAGTAGTAAAAGTAATACATAACGACTTTTATAACAGTTACGTACTGTCTATAAAATCGTAGTACTGTGCGTTCTAGATAGGGAGGAGCAAACAAAGTCATTAATCATCAGGATAAAAAAAATAATAATATAAAAGAAGATACACTGTGTAGTAAATTGCGATAAAACTAAAAATATTTTTAGTATTCAATCACTTGTTTTTTATTCGATACGTACAAAGTTTTATATATATAACCAATGCGAGGTGAGCCACTGAATATAAGTTGCTTAATTAAAGTATCCCATCTAGTTTAATATGACACTCGGTTTTTAATAAGTACACAATAAACAGTAACAATACCATAGATATGTATATGAATAAGGCCAAGAAGATGAAATTGACCAAAATGTACATGAACTCATTATATCGCTGTATTTTAACGGAGAGTTGTGTACTCCTGTGCGCTATTAAACACTTAATACCCGAATTATTATTTATTATTCCCGTATTCAGTTGCTGCTGATAATAATGATGACGATGATTGTGTAATCTAGTAAATAATCATAATGGACCCCAGGGAAATAATAACTACGTAATGGAGAGAGAGAAGGGGAAGTAACGAGAGAAAATGAGTATACTGTATTACCTAATAAAGAGGGGGCGGAATATTTTCCAAATTCATGCAAAAAGTGTAACTGTACATTAGTTTATTTTGGGATAATTTCTTCCGTAAAAAGAAACAGTCCTTTCCTGGCTATCATTACTTTTGATATTAGTGATTTATTTTTATATAAACAATAATCAAAAATATGCTGATGTGTTTCATTACTAATCGACTTGGCTTATCAATTATTGTACCATCTTCCATGGTTTGTATGTAGTAATGTGAATATTTTTTTTTCTAAACAGAGCACTTGATTATTATTAGAATGGCTGATGAAATATTAATTCAGGTATAGCCCTTTTTTTTCTCACAGATTAATTCCATCCATGATAAATCCGATTGGATCATATAAAAGCTACTTAACAGCAAAAAAAAAAGACACTGTGTTCATTATTACTGCTTTTTTTTACTTTTACAATTTTGATTTTGTTAAATATCTCACAAAAAAAAGAGCTTAATACTACTATTATTTTATAAAAAAAAATGACATTTGATGTTGAAAAGAACCTGTCAGCGGCTCTTATAGGCTTAGAAAAAATTGATATGGTAAGAATTTATGATTAAGTCTAATATACTACAAGGGCAATATAAAATATAAGGATATTGGGAGAAAGTAACAATGAACTCAAAAAACAAAAGAGCTTAATAATAATCACTTGGTTTCTTCAATGAATGTTATTTTATTTACTGACATACATGTGTTTCCAGCGAAATATGCCGGTTCCTGAAATTGGACCATTTGGTAACCTATTTACAAACACAGTTTCTGTATATACACATGTCTGCATAAGCAAAAATTTAATAATTATATGATAATAAACTCCTTTGAATATATACGATATACAGACGTGCTGGTAAACGTCAAAGTAACAGGAATTTGTGGATCAGATGTACATTTTTTCAAACATATGAGAATACTGCATCTTGAAGTAACTGAACCACTTGTACTGGGCCATGAGTCTGCTGGAGTGGTTGTTGCAATAGGGAGTCAAGTTACACGCGTCAACGTTAATGATCGTGTGGCTATAGAGCCAGGTGTGACTTGCAGAACCTGTGAAATGTGTAAATCAGGGCAATATAATTTATGTCCTCACTGCAAATTGTAAGTAAAGAAATAAATAAATACAAACAAAACAATGCGGATATATTTAAATGCATATGCTGCTTGCCCACATCGTGAGAAGATCTTTGTGCAAATACAAATTTCTGACAAACAAATAACTATGCTGAATACATAATAACTATTTTATTGTATATAGCGCTGCGACTCCACCCACACATGGTACCTTGTGTAATTACTATGTACATCCAGAAGACTTTATTTTTAAGTAAGTTATTAATATATCAACATTAAAAATACAAATAAAATAAAATAAAAATAAAAATAAAAATAAAAATAAAAATAAAAATAAAGAGAAAAAAAATATCAAAAAAAAAACTACGTATACTTGTTTATTTAAACAACAATTAAGACTTCCAGATGACATTTCACTTGAAGAAGGAGCATTAGTTGAACCTTTATCAGTGGGTATGTATGCCGTTGAAAGAGCCAACGTTAAACCTGGCGATGTCGTTATAGTACTAGGCGCAGGCCCGGTAGGCTTATTGACTTGTGCAGCAGCAAAAGCAGCAGGAGCAGCTCAAGTCATTATTGCAGGTATATCTATTTGGTGACAATAACAAAAATATTTATATTTATTGATAAAAAAAAAACAAGTTACATTCTTGTTCTGTCTGCTTTAACCTTATTTGTTTATTTTTCTGTTCTAGACCTTATTCCGTCACGTTTAGAATTTGCTAAAACATACGCTACAGATACTCAACTTTTGTTGGATAGACCAGAAAAAGGAGAACCTAATTTTGAGTATGCTAGACGCACTAGTACTCAAATTATTCAGAAGCTCGGACAACAAGCCGATACCGTACTTGATTGTACAGGTGCTGAAACGTGTGTTCAAATGGCTGTATTGGTATGTCATAAATTAATTTATCTGGAAAATACAATGTGGGGGAGATAGCTAGCATGTTTATTTTTTATTTTGTGCAGATGTGCAATATGATCTTTTTCTTTTACATATAAATATTGATTTGCTATATGAATAATAGTTAACGAAGAGCGGCGGGTCAGCAGTGTTGGTAGGTTTGGGAGCAACAACACAAACATTGCCAGTTGTTGACATCACAGTAAGACAAGTGAATGTGAAGGGTGTGTTTCGTTATTGTAATGTAAGTCCTGTATCGATTGTGCGTGCGTTTTAGACAATAGCTTATTCATTTTGCTTATTTATTTGTTGTTCAGTTCAATTCATAAATTATTATTTTTATTATTTTATATATCAAACAAAAAAAAAACCTTTTTTCTTTATTACTAGACGTGAGTACCATATATTTAATTCTGCAACATGTTTGGGTTCGATGAAACTAAGAAGATGAAGAAAATAACTGTGGTGTCAAGATATATATGTATTTAAAACGAACCTAATCTGTTTATATTTTTCAATAGATATCCACGTGCCATTAGTATGCTAACAAAAGGAAACATCGATGTCAAACCATTGATTACGCATACTTATCCGATTGAAAAATCTCAAGAAGCACTTTTACATGCTGCTAATGGAAGTGATGGAGCAATCAAGATCCAAATAATCAATGACCAATAATAAACATATTATATATAGTTCTTGTCATCAATTATTGTTATCACGCACTCTTACTATATTATCATGTCCAAATAAATTACTATTATCTCACATGGTATATTTCAAATAAAGTGATTGTTTTTTTTTTTGAAGTAAAATAAAAAAAGACAGATATATCTTTTTTTTCTTTTATTCTTTTTTGTTTTTATATTTATGGTTGCTGGATTGTGTGTGAGTATGTGTGTGATTGAAAGTAAAGTTGTATGTGCGCTATTTATAATAGCGTAATCTGTATAATAAAATAAATATATGGTGAAAAAGTAAAGAAAAACAAAGTACAACACTGAAAAGAAAAATAACGAATTGGGAGGGGGGATATTATGTACAAAAGAGAGGAAAGGGGGTAGTCGCTAATATATAATACATAACACACACCAACAGTATATCTTTCCTTTTTTTCGAAAGAAATAATATATAAACTGTTAAATGTAAAAGTAATAATGTGACATATATATAGATAAAAAAACATACAAAGAAAAGTTTGGATACTTGGAAGAAAAAAAGTTTGGTGATACAGAAGGGGGGGAGGAAGAAAGTGATGGTCTGATATACGTGGTTTAAATGGAGATCGATATGGGATAAAAATAATACAAGGAATGGAAAGGGTACAAGAACAAAAAAAAAGAATATGGGCATATAACGAAGAAGAAAATATCAGGTGCTGTTGGTTGTATGTGTGAAATGTATGTATAGTTGCGACAAAAGATAACAATATAAGAATAAAACAAAAAAAAATAAGAGCGAAAGTAATGGGGTGTTGTTATTACATGAAGAAAAAGAAAGGAAGTGTAGTGAGCTTTTTTTTTTGTCGTTGCTATTGCAACAAGATGTCAGATGATAATTTTTGAATCACCTAAACGTTGACGTAGAGACTGACAGAAGGACTACGGCCACGATTTTCAAATGCCATTTGAACATCATCATCGGAATTGATCGTAATATAATCACCATCTTCATCTTGATATTTCAAACGCAAATTATCATCAGGTTTCAAATTACCGATCAATCGAATCTTTTTCTCAACTTTATGCATCAATTCAGCAAAACGGATATCTTCTGGGGCCTTGATAGCATAAATACCTTCATTGTAACTAAGCTTTACTTTTAAGCCAGTGTCAGATAGTCGAGGTGTTGAAGCAACAGGTCGAATCACATTATCTAATTCACGAGCACCATTCAAAGGATATTGCGGTGGCATCATGGCTGCTTGAACTTGAGCTGACATGGATGCAGCTTTATGAATGTTGGGACTACTTTGTGAACGCATACGGTTATGTTGATGTTGCTTTGTTGTTGGTACAGCTGGAACAGTGGGATTATTGTTATAAACACCTAACCCAATAGCAGCAGATTGTGATTGACTACGATTGACTGCAGGTGGGAGTGGGAACTGACGTAATTCTTCTTCAGTAGGTGTAGGAATATCTCCCGTCATAAATTTAGAAGCAATTTCGATCAAAGGAGAATCATCACCACGTCGATGATGGCTATGATGGTGATGCCAACTACTACCGGTTGAGATACGAGTTGAACTTGTAGGTGAAGAAGGATGAGAAGGTGGTGGTGAAGCTGGATACATACTATAATCAGGGTGTTGTTGATAATAGTGATGCATCGATGTATTGGTACTTGCACTTGTACGTGGCAAAGGGGATAAATTCATACCTGGCATTTGTTGATGTTGTTGATATTGTTGACGACTTTTCACTTCACCTTTAGGTCGACCCGATAAAGTATTGAATAGTTGAGCTGAAATTGAGTTGCTACGCGATCGGGTAGGTGGTGGTGCAACGTTACTGACATTTTCGTCATCTAACAATTCATCGTCATAATAGTCATCTTCTTCATCTTCATCGTCCATAAATGATGCTGAGTCACCATAATGGGTTGGGCTTGGCATCGAATACAAATGTGTATTGGGAACATGAGAACGTGAATTGGATTTAATCTTGTTCAACGTGGTTTCCCAAAGTTTCATATTTTCTTCATTACGAAGACGTAAAGAAAACACTTCAACTTCTGGTGCCTTATATTCAATAGATAGAACCCAGACACCTGATATATATATATATATATATATATATAACATAAAGAAAAAATCATTAATAAAATAATAATAATTATATTTATAACAGTTAGTAAAATATCTACTCTTTACCATTTTGTGAACGATTATGAACACCGAGAATTCGACTAGCGGGAATTCGAAGACGTTCTTGTAAACTACCACGACGTTTCTTTTTCATGATCGTATTGGATTTGGTCAATCGATTTCTTGCAGCATCTTTGTTCTCTTTACAGATCAATAATGTTTTTTCAAACAGAAAAACTGCCATATCTCTTTCAGTATCTTTGTTCATGATACCAAGCTTATCTTGGACAAGAAGACTTCCATAAGTTTCAATGGTACCAGTCTATAAAATTAAAAAAAAGTAATTGATAATGAGCACTCATATTATTTTAGCTTTCTTTTTTTTTGTCGTTCAAAAACACAAAGAACAAAAAAAAAGCAACTTTACATTATCATCAATACGTTTCTTTAAATCTTCAACAGCTTGAACATTTTCATGTTTACGTTGTGTTTCGTTGACTTTTTCAGCAACACGTTTAATGGCTTCACGACCGTCATTCAATTCAGCAAAACAAGGCCAATTTTTGTTTGTACTTTTAACAAGCTCACCCATCAAAAGAGGGTATTTACAGATACGTTGTACGGGTTTAATCAAGAATGAAGGTAATTCATAAGTAGGATTTAAAATGTCGGCTAATTTTTGGAGTTTAGACGCTTCCTGCACCACCAAATCTTGAGCGGAGTAATAGTTGGCGCAGTAAGGTTCATATACGGCAAACGTCTCTTCCATTTGGACGAATAATAAACCGATCCGTTGTTCTTGAGCTGGCTTTTCTGCCATATCTTCCACCATGATTAAAAATCGTCGTTGAAAATCAACTAAAGCATTCAAATTACCGAACAAATAATGAATAGTATCAAGGGATAAAACCTTTTGATTTTGTAATTCTCGCATATAATTCTATAAAAGGCAAATAAATGATTTTAATAAATATAAAGTACAATGGTGTTATTATTACAAGTTTTTTCTTTCTTGAAATTGGATATATATGGTAATCAGAAAAATAAAATTGGTCTTTTTTATTCTATTTTTTCCTACCTGAAGAATTTCCAAATCTTGAACGTATTTACGTTCAGTCTCTAGTAATTCCAAAACGACTTTCCCGCGTGTATCTTTTGGCGCATTAGGATCTGAGTTTCTGTTGGCGCATCGTACAGATATCAAACCTTTCTGTTCAAGTAACTGTAAAATTTTGTTGATGGTATTGACAACCTAACGACAAAATAAACAAAAGATTACAAATAAGGGTTAAAATCAGCCATGCCATCCATATAAAATCCCATTGTTTTCTTTTATGAATGATTGAGAATATATAAATATATATTATATACCTTTACAAAACCGTTGGTATCATTAGAATATAAATCGGTAATGGTAAAAACGTCATCTTCAGGAAATTCTAATTGGGTACGGCAAGCTACCAAGAAATGGTAAACTGATGCTTTACAAGTGTTGATCTGATTCAAGTTGGGATCCCGATCATCCACTTTGAGCGGCGTTTCCGGTTGCAAAGCGTTAAACAGAATACACAAGGGTAAACCACGTCGACAGATCGACCAAAGTTTACTTAATGGGTCCGTTGTATTATTGCTGTTACTGCTGGAGGTATGTGTTGCACCTAAAATAGGTGTTGTGGGCATTGTGGGTGTGGTAGGTTCAGTAATTCCAATAGATGATATAGACGAAGCAGTAGATGTTGAAGTAGAAGGGTTAAGGGGCGTTGTTGTTGATGGTGTTGGTGTAATGATATCCTCGTTGTCGAGGAATTCAGTCATTCCATCTACAGAAGCAAGACGATCAAGTACTGAACGGCAAGTATGATACAGTGAAGCACCTTGAACAGCTGCTTTGTTGATGTTGGAAGCTGAAGGAAGTGGGGTATCGATAACTACTGGTGTTGTAGGAGCAGCTGGTGGTAAAGCGCCGAGCGATGGTGCCCGTCGCTTTAATGTCAAAGTAGCCATAACACAATTAATAAACTACTATAACACTATATAAATTTCTTTTTTAAAAAAAATCAGTCGTTTATATGAATCGAGTTTATCGTATAAGATATTTATAAATAAGGTATTGTTGATGACGAGTTGTCAAAAAAAGGGGGGAGGAGAAGGATATATATATATATATATGTGTGTATATAATATGAAGATAGACAGGTAAAAGAGAAAAGAAGAAAAGGGGGAAAAGGGGAAGAACCGAAACAAAAAAAAAAAGAGGATAAAATATGAATAAAAATATAAAGTAGAAAATAAAACAAAGACTTTTTTTTTTTTGTTTAAAAAATAATGAAAGAAAAGAAAAAGAAATAAGACAAAGCAAAATGTAAAATAAAACAAAAAAAAAAGACAGCCAACCAAACACAAATCTAACAAAAAGACACTTCCAGGCCCGGAAGTGGCCGTTTGTCTAAAACACACTCACTCATATCTGTCTGGTCTTGGATTAGCGTTTAAAGGTTATACATATAGTAATAATAATAATACACACGCACAAAAAAATCACTTCAAAAAAATAGAAAGACCGCGATTCCCTTTTTTGGTAAAAGCGATCCCTTTCTAATTTTCTTCCCTTTATTTAATGCTATCGTAACAGAAAGAGCTTTTGTAAAAGAAATCCTAATATGCATATTCAAAGAGAGAGAGAGAGAGAAATAATATAGCTTAAAAAAAAAACAAGAAGGAACATATTCACATTACTCTTTGTTGTCATGGGGACAGTCAATCAGTCAATCAATTCATAGTTACTAAACAAAATAAACTTCTCACACACACACCATAACTCCACTAATATTTATATTATAAAAAAAAATCATCCTTTTCATCTGTCTTTTTCAACCGCAAGGTTTTTTTTTTTTTGACTCTGAAAAATTCAAAAGTCAAATCAGAAACATGACCTCCCACAGACAAGTAACTTATTCAAAGGTACCGGGTCCCAGATTTTATTTCGGAGTTGTTTATGTCCGTCCCTTTTTTTCTTTCGTGAAACGTAGCAACTTAAACAATCGATGCGGACACAAAAGTCTAAGCATTGGCCATGATCATCCACAAATTGAACCGAGTTAGTTATTTTCTCTTGGTTTTTTTTTTAGTGTATATAATTGTTTGCGTAGGTCAATGTTGTATATCTTGTATAACTACCTCCTTATTTATCTTAGATGAGTTTTTTTTTCTTACTAAACCTTTTAAATAAAGAAATAAAAAACTTGTCGTTATTTAACATAATACATTATCACATTGGCAAAAAGAAAAGTAGTCGCGGAGAGAAAATCAGGGGTGATTTAGGGGTAAAATGCATGGTTGAAATGCTGTTGATGCGTGTGCCTGTGTGTACGTGTGAAGGACCATCGGAGCCAGGAAGGGAGAGAAGGGGAGATGATAAATGTTAGTGTTATTTTATTTATTTTTTCTGGTGGAACATACTAAAGGATCTGCAACAAAAAAAACCAACAACAAAACAAGTCATAATTGATAATAATAATAATAATAATAATAAAAACAATAAAAACAATAACAATAACAATAATAATTTTACTATAATAATTTTACTATAAGAACAAGAAATAATAAGAAACATGTATATATATCTGTAATTTACATTAACAACTTTGACTTGTAAATGATACCATACAAAGAAACGCCTAATATACAATATGGAACCCAAGTACCCAACATAAATTGAATATGACTACGACGGACATCATTACGAACTAGTACAAAATCATCATGATTACTATTATTAACATTATTTTGTTGGTTGTGAAGATGTTCACCAACAACAGAATAATCCCTTCTTGATGTTCTTAAAAAGTACGCGGTATAAGCAGTTAAGATCACCGGTACATATAAAAATCGGCGCTTGGTTGTTCTTTTGGCTGCAAAATAAACTGCCCATAAACCAGAACTGAGCAAACCTTCCACGATACGGCAATATTTTAATTCACGTGTATGACGAAGTTGAGCACTTTTTAAAGCTAAACAGTCTTGCTGAATATGAATGACAGGTACATCAGCTGTCATGACACGTTGAATATCATGTAAATTCGAAATACCAACAGCCATGATGGGAGTTTTTGGATAAAGTCGCATTCGCTTTTCAAGACATTTAGAGCGACATTTTGCTTTTGCCAAATGAACAATCCGTGGGATTTCTGGGAAAAAAAAAAAAAAAAAGAGTACAAAAGAATTTACATAATGCCATGAGTATTTGGGTTTTTTTTTTCAACAGTTTTAAAAAATTGTTTCAGTTTATATTATGAAGCTCTTTTAATAAGTCTAACCTGTGGGTTCAAGCGGCGATAGCTTGGAAGATACGATAAAAGATGATGGTATCTCCATATTTTCTGTAAAATTGATATATGAATGATAATATCAATAATAATAGTAATAATAAAGGGAAGTTTTTTTTTCTTTTTACTGGTGCGCTTTTTGTAATACAATAAACTTTCTGTGATTCACTCCTCTTTTTTAATCTCTGAAGAGGTTTTGAAATTTTTTTATTAGGTGATACAACATTTTCATAACATTAACTATAACACAGACAATTTCTTTAAAGTAATAAAGTAACCCAATAATACTATTCTTGTAGATCCTTTTATTTTCATGCAGATTGAATATATCTCTTTCTTTCTTTTGAAGAAAAAAAGATCATTCTTCTTTAGTTCATATTTGTTGTCTTGAGATCTCCGCAATTAAAAAATTATAACGCAACTTGCAGCAAGATATAAAAGATAAACAAAGATATTCTTCTCAATGCAAATTATATACATAAACAAATAATAGTATATGCTTTAATATAATAATAATAATAATAATAATACTCTTCATTCTTATTCGCGTATAATGTGTGTTTTCATCGATAAAGAATAAGCATTAGAAGGTTATCAAGAATTCAATTTTCAGCTGCATTTTTTTTTTTCGGTTTTCGTTAGCTTAATAATTCTTATTCTATTTCTTTTGTCCGTGCTTGATAACTTAAATACTAAACGATTTAAATTACTTTCTTTTTTATTATTATTATTAAATAATCAACAGTATAAATGGAATGAATTATTTTGTTCACAGATTTAATAACTAATATAATATTACCATTAACAAATAATCATCATTCGAGATTGTTTGTTATATAACATTAATCATATAAGAGTAAAACAATATTAATAGTGACACGCGTTTTCCATTTGGTTGTATTGTATGATTAGTACGTTTTATGCATTCTCCTGACATTTACTACATAACCTTGTTTTTTTTCCCTTCAAACTTTTAAGGCTTATAACACTCCCCCCAAATAAAGAAAAAGCATTCCATCTTTTTTTATTATTAGAAAAAAGAGAAAAAAAATAAGATGGTATGATAATTCACTTGTACTAACTAACATTTATATAAAACAAACTTGCTAGAATTTTATTCTCATGGATACTCTAATATCCTCTGCCCACACACTCTCCACAAAGAGCTACTATAATAGTCAATTATTCTCTAAATAAACCACATACACATTTTATATTATTTAAGACATATAATAAATTATCAAATGACCTGTCGACACATTCTTATTCATTTTTTTTAAAAAAAAAAATGATCATGTGTTCTTTTTTATTTCATTTAAGGTATGTGCCGGGATGTCATTTTCTTAGTTAGATTTCTTTTAATGGTCTTATCAAACCTTTATCAAAAAAAAATGGGTAGAATAGTTTTCGTCGGTCACGCAAATCCTTTTTTTTTTAGGTTTTATATAGTTTACATAATGAGCAAAAAATATATGATCCGCAATCCTTGATAATTCTATGATTGTATTTATGCCAGTTTTTTTTTTTTTTTTGCGTTCTGCAATGACCCAACTTCCTTCTTTCCTATTTATATAGAATTTTATCATATAGTATTAGTAACATGGGATGCTCTTCGTCTATTTTATTTATTCTTGCTCTTGCAACATGAAGCATAACCTATTTAGACCGGATTTTCTGACCAAAATGTCAATTTCAAATAGAAAAATCATGAATACATAAAAATTTCGACCCATCTGAAAATTTAAAATTTACTGTTTAATTTTCGAAAGTAGCTAAACTGAGTGGTTTCTCGTCATTCCATTATACAGACAAAGAACGGTCGTGTCAACATCTTCTGCCTGTTCAGTGGGATAGTTGCGTACAAGCCAAAATTGCAACCCGAAAGAAGAAGCTCTTTTGAAACTGATCACAAATTATAGTCTCTCACTGACATATAACTATAGTTGCATACCCCACCATCATCGTAGCATCATCTATTACTCATAGTTATCATACTCATAATCTACTTTCTCCGCACATGCTACTCAAGTCAAACTTTCTTGACATTAAGGGGGGGCTTTTTTTTAGTTGTGATCACTAGAGCCCTTAAAGTAATTTTCTTAACCCCTTTTGTACCGCAAAAAAAGCAGCTACATATTTGAAGACAAAAGTCACTTAATCTTCTTGACACGACGTAATAAATGTCTTTCAACTACGTATAATGGAAATAAAGGACGATGCTTATTTTTTTCGTGAGGCTAGCTGAATGTGCTATACCAAATAGTAGGATCAATACTTTTCCTGGGCTATTAGCTACGAGACATTATGTATCCGAGTCTTTGGGTTTACTTTCAAAAAAGTTATAGTGTACAAAAAATCATTATACTTTATTTTTCTACTTCTCTTCCTCTTACGTACTTCTACTACTATAAGTTGCTATGTTTTCCGATCAATGCTAAAAAAAACATAAAGTGCGATAGTAATAGGCTAATTATAAAGCGAAGTAAACTAAATGGCGTTGTCAAAAAAAAATAGAAGAAAATTAAGAACTTTTAATGGATGAGGAGGATTAGTTTAATATGACTTGCAAGTAAGATGCAGATATAACGCAATACCTGATTTCACTCTTCTTATTACAACTTGAGCCCGCTCTGACATTTTGTTTTCTATTGATGAAATTGACTTAATATATTCAACGCATAAGTGTATGACACTGAAGGCATGAACTTATTCTTTCTTACGTCATTTAAACTCTGGACAAAACTGAAAAGTTCAAAAGACTTACTATGGTGATGAAAATCAGATAATGATTTGTCATTATACCTTAAGCTGCTTGCCAAAGAAAGCAATATTATTACTCAAGGTTTTAGCAACGTTTTACAGTGACTAGAAAATAAAAAGTGCTACCTTTGACCTCTTGTTATTAAAATATTATATAAAAAGTTAAGAAGCATGGTTAATAATGCTGAAGAAGATATACTGCACTTTTACTGGGACAAAATGATAATTTTTTCTACTACATACCTATTATAACCCCCCCCACACAGATATATATATTTATACAGATCTTTGACGATATACACATTGTCTTCATACAGTTTACGTAGATTGTGCTACATTACGTATTAACTGGACTTGGAATTATATCCATCATCATTAAAAGAATTATTCCTTGGATAAATCTTTGTAATGGCTATTTTTCTTCGATGTTATTATTGTATTTTAGCGTATTTCGCCATTAAATTCAACAGTACTATAGCTTTATTAATTTAACTATGATACTCAAACTCGATTCAGTTCTCGACGATGTCCAAGATTTAGATTCTTGTTAGTTTCAGATTTCACTCGGTGCCACTTTACATATCGCATCATGATTTTCAACGTGCTATCCGATTACACCCAAGCGTTCACTATATCTTTTCAGATATTCAAGACGATCCAAGGCAAATTAAAAAATGAATGCTTTAAGTTATCAAAAGTTAAAAATAGGATTATCTATGATAATGTCAAAGTAAAAAAAATAAAAGTTTACAAGTCGAATTCCGTAATATGGCAAACGAATTCATATGTATCTACCTAAGAGTCTGACAAATTCAAAACATTTATTACAGTTATCTTTTCGAGGTATACTAAAATTTAATGTTTTTTCGAGTAAACCATTAATTTTTTTCACCACTACTTCAAATACTGATCATCGTCAATTCTTCTATTTTGAAGGTGAAGCTTTTCTGAATGCATTTATCAATGACTAATGCCTTCCAATGGATATTTGTACAAGAACATCCATAAGCTCTCTAGTATGAAGAAAGAAATGTCTATGAATAATTTATTAGTAACATAAAGGAGCTTTATATCTTTGAATCGATGTTCATCATCTTTACCAACGATATACGTACCATTATCACTATACAATCTTTCCTAATTACATGCATAGAATTTATATATGGAGCTATCTACATATCAACCCTTAAGGATAGAATGTGGTTGCATTTGTTAACAAGATCAAAAATGAAGAAAAGAATATACTTTATACAATCCTTATGTGGCTACTGTTATGACGTTACATATAATGATATCAAAGTATTTGCTACTGTGGAGAGCTACTTAAACTACTTCAAATCATTTGAAATAAATTTATCAATGATGTTGAAACCAATATATTCAATACTTAGTAGCAATATTGGAAGTGTACGTATTGTAAAATCAAAACACATGTATTTCAGCGTGTCTCATCAGACATTCCCATTTTTAAAAATAAGATAACCCCATATAATTTTAAATAAATACTATGAATATATATATTATAATCCTATATATTAGTGATAAATTTGTTCCGGTAGAAAAAAAGCATAAGATTTTTTAAAACTATTATTAATATCTTCTTTCGACATAATTTGTATCTGATAAGTTAACTAAAGATGAAAAGACGAATGATCTATGGATCAAAACATTGGGGATAATAAGAAAAATGCCTTTTTTATTCGATGAGATGTTTCCTTAAAAGGTAATTCCTTAAAAATCCGGTTGTTATCCGACAGGAAATCGGACCTCCAGAGTAGGGTGTTCAAAGGTCGTCTTTAGGCTGAAACTAAATCCTCCTTTTTCTTCGCACATAACCATGAAGTACAGTGCTGGTAAGAAAATTCGAAAGAATCATAGAATCGAATAGAGAAAGAGTGATAGAGAAATGGATGAATAGATTTAGAGAAATGGATGGATGGATTGATTTTCAGATGGATGGATTATAATAATAATGTAACTTTATTTTTTATTTTTTTTTCCTTTTTAATTTACAATGTGTAAATTATATAGACGTTAGCTCTTCGCGCAGAAAGAGCAGAAAGGCTCATTTCACCGCTTCCTCGACTGAACGTCGTAAGATTATGAGCTCTGCTCTCTCCAAGGAGCTCCGCGAAAAATACAACGTGAGTTGATAAACGAACAATATATATAACGAACGAACCCATTATTATACACAACAATTCAATATATATATATATTACACAAAACAATTACATATACATTCAGACTCAAAGAGATACGATTTATTTACCAATTATTATTTATTTCTTTATACGACACAATTGTACATGTATATCTATTTATATAAAATAATATAGACTCGCTCCATTCCTGTTCGCAAGGACGATGAAGTTTTGGTCGTTCGTGGTTCTTTGAAGGGTCGTGAAGGCAAGGTTGTCCAAGTCTACCGTAAGAAGTGGGTTATTCACATTGATCGTGTCAACCGTGAAAAGGTCAACGGTAAGATAAGCCTTTTTTAAAAAGATATATTTACAAAGAATACTTTATGAATTTGAACTTCTTACTTATTTGAAATATGACAATTAAAATCAATGGAATAAATATAGGTGCTTCTGTTCCTATTGGCGTCCACCCCTCCAACGTTGTCGTTACCAAGGTCAAGATTGACAAGAGCCGTCAAGCTATCTTGGACCGCAAGGACCGTTCCAAGGGTAAGGCTGAAGCTATGCAACAGGTTAGTAAAACAAGAATAACGATACTCTATTATTAAATATTTTTACTTTTAACATTTGTACTAACTTTAAAACTTTTTTTTTCTTTATAATAAATTATAGTAAATTGGGTTTTTTCTTTTTATTTGCTTGCAAAATATAAAAATACACAAATTTCCGTTCAAAAAAATTCAAAATGTCGTATTTGTCAACAACAATTATTATTTTTATGCACATGTGGTTCTTTTTTTCTCTTGGGTTTATGCATGAGGATTATTAATAATTGGGGGAATTGTGATGAGAAAGAGATAGTAAAGATTGATTTTGTTTTTTTTCTTTACGAAACCTTTTTTTTTTTTGATAAACAATTATACAAAGGTGAAAAAAGGTAGTTTGAATGGCAACTTGGTTATCCTTGTTGATGAAGAAAAAAAGAAAATCTTACAGTAAGGTTGAGAAAGTAGCTTTTTTTTTTGGTTTGTCTTTTTGATTTGAAAATAAACAATAGGAAGAAAAAGATAAAGAAAGGGAACAAGACGAATGAGAATATGAGTTAGAAATAGCGACGGTATAAATGGATAATATATTATAATAGTGTTAATAATAGTAAAACAAATGGGTAAGAAGGAATGAGAAAGAGAGAGTGTGTTATAGCATTATAGTGTCATCTCAACATCTTGTTGACTAATCTTTTCAGCCATCATTGCTACAATAGCAGCACCAACAATCCGTGAAAACTTGACAATACCCACTGAAATCTTGCTCGAAACTTCTTCAGGAATTAATGCTTTCAAAGTTTCGCATACTTTTGGATGAAATGATGGATAATCTTTATATACTTCTCCACTGATAGCTAGAGAGCAAAAAGAAAGGAAAAATGATTTGGTTAATTATTTTTTGAAAAACCTGTATTATTCATTAAAAGATAAAAAGAAGAAGGGACCTCACCAATAGCAAAACCATCACTATTTCTATTCAATCCGACCCCACGTTCCACCATATGCTTGACAACACTTGCGATATTAGCACCCAACAACATGGCAGCACGTTGACCCACAAGTTCACATATTTTCTTGACAATTTCTCTGTCTGCTTGTGTGGTTTCATCCACTTTACACATCTCTTCCAACACGACCCGCGTGTCTTCAAGATTTTCCCAATCATCATCGGCTTCACATACATACATATAACTGGTATCAAAATGATACGGTGTTCGTAATAAACAATCACCATCATCATCATCCGTTTGAAACGAAAGAATTTGACGATCTACAAGATCTACCAAAATTTGTCGTACAATTTCTCCAAGATACATTCCTGTTGTCATTTTCTCAAATATATGAATGCCTTGATTATTACTTTCACCATCTACAAGATGATCATACCGATTCATTGGTAAATGACCAATACCACGTCTTGAACCAAAGTTACACCATTCTGTACTAATAATCATATCGTTGTTTAAATCTTCTCCTTGTTGTTGTTGTTGTTGTACCAAGGACTTATCAATGTTACCGACTTTTTCATAATATGCACAGTTGGTTCCAATATTATGCACGATACCAATTCGTGTTGCTGGGTGTTGATAAGCATGTGCTAATAAAGTACAGACGGAATCTATAAAAAAAAACAAAAGTTGTTGTTTGACAACCGCTACATGCAAAAAAAAAAGTTCCTTTTCCTCTCTTTTCCTTTTCCTACCATCCTCACAGTCGCATATATAATTATACATATTTAAAAATAAAAAAGATAATTTACCATTTGCTATGGCAACAATTCGAACATTGAGGCCTTTTGCTTGGAAACGAGATTGAAAAAGATCAACTACGTCTCTACCTATCACATTTGGATATTCAAACCCATGTTCCAACGCAATAAATGTTCCACGGTCAAGTCCAGTTTGTCGAACAGCAAATCCTAAACTGATGGCCATTGAATATACCGTTTGATCAGAAGGAGAAGATTGTTTTTGATGTGTTGATACAGTTTGTGGGTTTTTATTTGTTGAAGAAGAAGAGGATCCTGATACTCTTCGTTGAAAATCAGAAACACAATCTGCTACATAATCGATAAGAATACTGATATCATCTCCAGTTGATAAATCGTCAGGTATTTCATATTGATATTGATTAATCGCTAGTTTTCCACCTTCTCCTTTAAGTTTAACTTGACATACGTAAATATCCACGCCACTGATTTCCAACGCTAGATAAGTTCCCTTTTCATTTCCAGTTGGATACCCTATGTTTGTTATTTTCGTGTAAATAAACTATACTTATTTATATACAAAATAAAGGTCCTGACATGATACATATGGACATGTAGAGTAAAACTAAGTAGTAATAGTAATAGTTGCCAATATACCTGTAACATAGGAAGGAATCATCTTTAGATCACCTGATTGCCCTTCGACATTAGCTAAACCAGTATCCATTTCTTTTTCGAAACCATGAACAAGAGTATGAAGCTGTTCGTTTGATACTTGTAATAATTGTCGAATTTCGTCAATGGCAGCTTGTTGCTGTGGTGAACAGTGAGTTAAATGCATTGTTGAATCAGAACGTCGTCGTCGTCCTCCTCCTCCATGGTCAGTATTGTTTATATTATTGTTTTCGAGTTTGGTGGACATGAAAGTGAAGATTATATACAATATATAATAGGTATATATTATACTGCAATTAAAACTAGAAGAAAATAAAAAATAGAATAAAAAAATAGAGTGAAAGAGAAAAAGAGAAAAGGAAGAAGTAGAAAGGAAAAAATATTAAAAAAAAAGAAACGAAAGAAAAAAAAAACTTTTTTTTTTCTCGCTCACTCTTGTTATGTTATTATCTTGTTGTTAGATAAGTTATTGAGCGTGTGCGCGTGTTTTTCTTTTTTGGTGATAAAAATTAAGCTAACACGTAATAAAAAAAATCCTTTAGAAAAACGAATGACGAGACCAGTGTAGCTAAAGATGAGTTATTTCTTTTCTGAGAGAGAAACTAATCCTCCCGCGCCCTTTCTTTTTTCTAATGTTCAAATATAAAAGGGTGGCACACACTTATTCATCTTGTAAAAAAGAAGAATAAGTAACACACATAAAGCGTATCCTTTCCCTGTTTCTTATTAAAATGATTTTCTAATCTCTGATAATGCACTTCAGTATCTTATTTTTACCCGAAAGCAAAAGAACAAAACAAAAAATGACATGTCATTTAATTAAATTTTATTGTTATAACCTTTATATCATGTAATTACTCACATTTTATTTTAGTTTTTTCAGCATAATTTTCTCTTTTTTCCCAGGAAAGCAATGTAATTAGAGAGTTTCAGATCAAGTCTTTAAGCTTATTACAAATATATGCAATCATATCGATCGATATCTCTTTTATTCTTTTATTTACCCCTTAGTTTCTTGATGACTCAAACTGTTTTTTTAATAATGTTATATTGATTGTCACCTTTTTTATGCATTGTTTTACAAATGTATGGTAAATCATCTGTATAAGATTTTTGTCACGTATTATTAGTATTATTATCAAAATATCAAAATGAGAAGAATAATTTCTCAGCACATGACCCAGTCAATTGTTTTGTTTTCTTTTTTGTCCAATAGATGTAAAAAATCAAGCTGGTTCATATTATAAAGGATTAAAAACAGATATCCGCAAAATAGGATCGTCGATTGTTAGTAATGACTAACATCACTGTCGAACATAAAGAAATTTCAGTTTCTTGACAAATAATCTGGTATAACTTAAAAAAATATATGATAGAGTTCCCACATCATTAGAAAGTCACTTAAGATAATAGCTATGCGATGGTACATCACACTCATATACACGTGAGTTCGCACATTACTTACCATAAGACATCTTCGTTTTTAATGCATTATAAAATTATCAAATTATATAAAAAGGGTATATAGAAAGTTGATATTATAATTATTGTTGTTGTTATTTCTTAGATTAAATGCTGCTATGAATTTGTTGTTTTTAATAATGTAAAGTAATAATTTGTGATACTTCTAATTAAATTATATAATAGTGTTAACACGATGGTAGTACAGTAAGAGTAAATGTTTTTGGCGGAGGAAAAAAAACCCTTGTTTTGGGAAAGTTCTCATTTATTTACACACGCATTGCGTATCACAAAAGAATGTAAACGATCTTGCATAAATTATATGGATAGTTTATTATTACTATTATTATTATACGTCAATTTTTAAATATAACTTACTGATCTATATGATTGATAATCGATATTATAAAGATTATCGAAGGGAGCTATCTTTTACAACAGACAAAAAAAGTCATAAGCATATAATTAAACTACTTATCATTATCAAAAGCAGCAGCTTATTGACCAACCCCTTATAACTCGACATTGGCGAAGAGAGGGTAAAGATAGGTGAGTTTTACTATTCCTTATGTTGGCTAATTAGAACTCTGTCGAATATAAAATACGCTTTTACAATATAAAACGCGTCCTCGTTGCTGTCAACCATAATTTTATATAATATAGAAACGAACAAGAAGAGATTGATATACAGTCTAAACAAAAAAAAAGAGTATTGTGTTGTCGCAATCCCAGGTTCAGAGGTAGATAAAAAGAATAAACTTGTTTAAAAAAAGAAAAACAGTTATCTTTATTTTCTTCAGCACAACAAGAGATTCAACAAATAGAATTAATATGTCATGTGCTGTCTTCTCATTTTCACAATTGCTTAGAAAATTAGTACGTTCAAATACAGAAAAAACAAGATAATAAAGATTAAAAAAAAACATAAAGAGGATGAACTGTTAAGAGATTAAAGAAGTACAAATTATCATGGCGATCAAATATTTTAAGCTTACTCCACTCCTGTTATCGACTGTTTCACAACTCCGAAAAAGCACAGACCTTCAAAGTCACCTAGTACCTCTTTTATTTAATGAAACCAATTTTTTTCATCGAATGTCATGGGAAGCCGGCCAAAATGGTAGGTATACAGGGGCAAGTGGTATGATTAATAATTTGAAGGTCTCATTATTGTTGTAGTCGGTACCCAGAAGGATCGCTTTATAATTTAACCCAATCAAATGTAGCGCGACCTATGTTTAGCTTTATAAATTATAAGAAAAAACTAGTCAGTAAAACCAACTGATTCTCACCGCTGTATCCAAGCTTATATGTCATGTAAATAAAAAAATTCAAATATTTACAAAAGCACAATATTCAATTTATCTCCATAAAGATGCTACAATATGCATGGGTAACTCGAAGTAGTAATCATAAAGTATCTTGGTTTACATGGAACCAATAAGCTTGGTACTACGCTTGTTTTTGTTAATATGTACCTCGATGACATACAAACAAACAAAAAGTTTACTCTTCTCTTTTTGATGTACGTATCACATAAAAATACTTCAAAAAAAAATTCAAATTTGAGAACAAAGTTTGAGAATGCAACTTACGTTTTTTTTTGTGGGATGGCTTATTTTTATAGGCTTGTTTTATGGCCTTCATTAGTGTATATATGAGATATCATATTAAAGTATCATTAATATAGCATTTTGAAATTAAGAATCTCAGAGCCTGATACTGCAATGTAGAATACGTAATGTTACATATCAATATAGCATTATTAGATATAAAATACACACACAGGCTTAGCTTTTGCATATTACATACTAAACATCTCAAATAATAACAGAACAAATAAATAAATAATAAACCATCAAACCATTTACTTTATGCACCCCTTTTTGTTATATATCTATTTTTTTAATTGATTTCGATTTGTTGTTCTCTGGGTAATGCTATTGAGCAAAGAAAGAATTAATAATAATAAAGACCAAAGTGACTTATATAATCAATAAGTGTTATTAAATAATCTCCAATACTTTGTGAATAATTAGAGAAATGTATATTACTTACGAAACTTGCCAGTGGTCCGAATACAGTGATAGTGACGGACATTATCCACGCCGACGTGTTCAACCCCCAGAGAAATTACCTGCCACGATACCAAAGCCAGCATTTATGCCCAGTAGACTCGTCCGTACATCTGATATGCAAGTCATATATGGTTCTGAAGTAACTGAAGGATACTGTGCTCTTTCTTATTCATGGAACTGGTCTGGCGATATGATTACTGATAAAAAGACGGGAAAGTATCAACGCGTTGACTTGGGTAAACACAAAATTATTCAACAATCTTTGGAGAAAGGGCAACAAAAAGATTGTAATGATAATTACCACATAAGCACTACCACAATCCGACTTGTTCAATTTGAAGATATAATTTCTCAAGTATGCAAGGACTTTAATATTAAATATATTTGGTACGATCAAATGTGTATAAATCAAAATGACAAGGAAGAGAAAATGCATGAAATACGACATATGCATCGAATTTATAACAATGCGGAAGTTACCGTAGCATTAATTCCAGAGTTTCGAATTGACGACGAGAGCAGTAATATAAAGCGGGATCGATACGATATGGTAAAGGAGGCAGGCGCCAAGATATCCAAAGAGTCTCAATGGTTTAAACGGTTATGGACTTTGGAAGAAGCAATTATGTCCAAAAAATTACTTTTTGTTGGTGAAAACATCCATTCTTTTTGGAATTTTGCTTCCATGTACGATAATTTGCTTTTTATTTGCGAAACACCAGAGTATTATAAAGAATGGACTGTTTGCATGGTTCTTTGGTATGCTCATATACGTACAAGTACCAATAGCCATGATCGAGTATTTGCACTTGCCAATCTTTTTCCTGAAATTATTCAACAAATCAAAATGGACTATGACCAGTCAATAATTGATTTGATGGTTCATTTTTATGGACTTTTGGCTCAAAAGGATCTTACAATTTTATGTTTTGGCCCTCACCAGGAATATGAAAAGATTAGACGACAAGCATCCAATAATTGTGCCAGTACCAGCGTGTCAACAATGCCATTATCCCCATTACCTCTATTGGTTGATGATAACAGTTCATCGATCAGCAAGGGAACTGACAATACACAGCTGCAGAAACTACAACCACAACAAGAATATCAAGTTCCAATCCAAGAGTTTGACTTGCCATCATGGACCGGGGTTTATGGCGAACACCTCAAAAACAACTATATCACCACAACCTTCAAAAATTTCAGTATAAGGGGGAGGTTCATGCATGTTACATGTTCTGCGATCAGTAACGATAACATTACATTCAATAGCAATAATTCATCGTCCATTACACTCACACACAACGATCTGGCTTCTATTAGTACTCATGATCGTGACCCTGTTAACAGTGACGGATCTGGTTTATTCTGTACCCTTGCGATTTCTGTTCGATTACCTGGACATGAAGATAGTAAAATTATTACACTAACTACTGTCTATATCAGCTCTAGCCAAGATCAAGAACTTGTGAAAACCATCTTGGAAAAAACAGATGAAACGACTTTACAACAAGCTTCACGAGAACTTCAAATATTATCCCATTTCATGCCGATAAAAAAGGAGAATCTATTTTGGCATTATTGTCCCTATGGAAATTATACAGATCACGCACAATTTAAATTTGATCTGACAGAAGAATCTGTGGATGGGACTTCGAAATTTGTGCTGCTTACTGGAATACCTTTTGTGGGGGGCCTGCGTGCAAGATATCCAGTCATTAAAAAAGAACAAGGAAATGATTATTATAAAGCAATAGGTACAATTGAAATTCTGGACTTTGAATTCTTCTTTTCTGATTATACAGATCCTGCAGAGCAAACATTTATCATTGAATAATAATAACAATAATGAAAACCCACTATTGGATTAGAAGTTTAGCATTGTTTTGTTTTGTTTTGTTTGCTTATTGAAGAATTGATATACACTACATTGTTATTGTTATCTTAATAAAGTAATTATTCAAATTTGCCATAAAATGTGTCGTAAGCAACAAACTCTATTCAGTTAATACATATACAAGAAGTGGTAGTATCGCCTCAGAGTGTTCATAAAACTATATCTAATTTTCTTGTAAAAATACCGTACACAATCACATTTCACACAAAAATTATGGAAGTAGGATAAATAAAAGCACAAAATAGAGAGAAAAGAAAGGAATTGTTAACGTGTATACATAATATATTGTCTTATTGTAAAGGTAAAAAAAATGGAATGAAGGAAGGAAGAAAAGAAAAAGATTGCATCTTTTTTTTTTAAAGAAGATCAGCAAATGGATCATGTTGTTGTTGTTGTTGTTGTTGTTGTGCTGGCGACGATGGGGATAGAGTAGTAGATGATAAAGGCGATTGTGTTTGTGATGGTAAAGTAGGAGCAGGTGATGTAGAGCCAAACAAATCACCTGCCATCATTAAAGCATTTTGCTGTTGAGGTTGCTGTTGCTGCTGTGGTTGAGAAGGAGCATTGAAAAGTGAAAGGATATCATCTACATTGGACTTTGGTGCATTATTATTAATTGTATTGTTATTGTTGCTATTGCTGTTGCTATCTCCTCCACCAATCGACAAAAGGTCACTCATGGGATTACTTTGAGGATTTTCGGTTACAATAGGGGATGAAGCACTTGGTTCATCCCAATCCAAATCCAGCAAGTTACCAAGATCATTGTTCTTGATAGCGGCTTGGATTTGTGGTGGAGGTGCTGTCTCATCTTCTTCATCATGATGGCTGGTAATAACAAATTTTTATATTAATATTAATATTAGTATTTTATTTGTTCGGTTTGGATTTTGATTGGATATACAATCCTGTTAAATTTAATCTCTTACCTTGCGACACATTTAGAGACACTATCTGCACCATATTTTCTGCCAGCAATAAATGTTTCTGGTGGTTTATGATATACAGATGCAAGTGATCCAATATGGTATAACATTTCTTCAAGCATACCTGGAGAAAGTCCTGCATTCTCACCAGCAATTGGGGGCTTTTCAGAAAGCACAACAGCCTAATATAAATGCGTGTTTTAAAGTTAATAAGTACAACAATTATCATTTTTTAAAACATTTCCTCCTTCTGTTTGATATATATCCTATTTAATTTTTACCTTTGCTGCTTGTGGATCTGTTGAAAGTAATCGCCAATACACATAAGCTCTATCTCTAATATCTGCATTATCACATTCGTTTGTAGCAGTTTGGAGAACGCGTTGCACAAGATCTTGATTTTCCGTAGGTTTCTTCAAGAATAACTTAACTGTTGCAGTCAAGAATTGCAATTGGACCTAATTATATATCCAGTTTTATTAGTTATCGACATTCGTATAAAACAATAACGATAATGATGATAATTTCTTCCCCTCCCCTTCCCCTGTCTTCCAATCTATTATTATATTAATTTATATTACCTGGGCATTTTCTTCCTTAAAGTTCTCAACAAACATATTTATTAAGTCATCAGCATTTTCGATACGTTCAGCATATTCACCAATGATCCAAGTTAATGAAGCCTTTGCCTCAGGTTCGTCCAATGCATCCAGATTTTCACAAAGAGTGGGAATAATACCTTCGTACTTACGAGGATACTTACGGAAGATATCCTAAGATTGAATATTTTACACAAAAAAAAAAATGAATTGATCATTCTTTTCTTTTCACACGTGCAATAAAGAAAATCATCATGTTAAATATTAGTTCAATTTATTTTATGTTTACCTTAATGACCACAATGGCTTCCTGAACGACGTAACTGACACCAGTATTAATCAAATCTAAGAGAACATTAATACAACGCTCTGCAGCTTCTTCAATTTTGATAGCACAGCGACCAATAGCATTGACAGACTTTCGAACAAAATCGACATCAACTTCATTAGCGTATCTAAATGATAGTAATAATAACAATAATACACATTAAAACACACAAGCTCAAGATATATTTGGATTTGATCAATGAACTAAATCCTGCTTCCCGCCTTTATCTTATCCTAACTTACTCTTTAAGTTCACTAAGAAGTTGATCGACATTTCTGTCATTACATAATCGAATTAAAATCTCCAACTTCTCAAGTTTGACATAAGGTGGATCATTGTATCGACAGAAAAACACACGCATTTCATTCGACAAAACTTCGGGTCGCTTTTGTAAAATCAAACTAATGTTTCGCAATGCAATATATTGTACTTCAGGTGGACTGGAAAGTAATGTCACTAAATGTCGAAAAAAGAAGATTATAGAGTGTTAGCATTCAACATAATTATAGATATTAGAACGTATATAAACATATTTATATATACCTAAAGGGGGGGCCATCTTACGACAAAAACTCTTGATAAGATTTTCGTCCTTAACAAGACGCATATTAAGCAAGAGAACCTATTGAAATTACAATAACAACATGAGATTTAGTTGGGGGTGGAGGTTTGCCTTTTTTGCTCAACACAATTATTCCTAATTTACTTTTTCTCCCCTTTTACCTTGATGGCAGCTAACACTACAGCACCATTAGCATGTTGTAAACGAGGTAAAACACGATCACAAATACCTTCCGCTTCCTTCCCATTTCCAGCTTTGTAATCGGCCAAAGCCGTAAGTATGGCGATTTGACCCCACCTATATATCATTCAACACATTATTTAGTATTTTATTTTTTTGAAAAAAACACACACCCTGGTAATGAAAACCCGTTATTCATTTTCCTTTAAACTTACTCAGTGCACTCGTTCAAGGCATGTAACAATTTGTTCAAGATGGTAGCATTCACCACAAATACATCGTTATTCTTGGAAATTTCATTGATATCCGAAAGAGAAATGACGGCATTTGCAACGACCATTGGATTAATATCTGAAACCATTTCTTGTACTGAACTCACAAAGTCTTGCTCAATAGCAAGTTCAGGGTTCAACTCATATAATTTGGCAACACAAATGGCAGCTGTTTTACGAACATATGGATTTTCGTCCTGTTATATTCAATAGTTATTATTAGCCTTTGCTGCATGATTGGAAAAAAATAAGAATCTGTATGATTATATCTTACCTTGAGACACTTTCTTAATGGTTCAGTAAGATAATCAATAATTTTATCTACACGTAAACAACCCATAGTACGAATAGCAAGTGCACGAACAAGTGGGTTTGGGTCATCCGAATCCTGGTTTTATTATTATGTTTATATTTAATTAGCTTCGGCTTTGTCTCCCGCGGAGAGAAAGAAACATGAATTTATACAATAATTAATATACACTACACTACACTACACTACCTTAACAAAGGTATTAACAGCTAAAATCACCAACTCAGGTTGTGTCTTTGCGTAATTCATGAGGTACAAATATACAAGCTTCTTAAGTTCAATATCTTCCGTTTGCATATTCTTTAATACATCCGGGAAAAGACCACTGACATCTTTACCAACAGTCATGTTGGCAATGACTTTTTTTACAGCATCTTTTCTAACGTGGCGATATTCACTATTTAATTCTGCTTTAAGCTCATAGTTTTCGCCTATTATATATATGTTTTTTATAGTTAATATACTCAATGGTTTATTATTATTATTAATTTTCAATTGTTTTACTCCCACCTAAGATGGATCATCCTTTCACGCAAAAAAACAACACATAAGGGCTTCCCGACCAGTGAACCAAACCCCCCCCTCTCCCCTCCTCCGTGACAAATTTGAAAAGGAACATTTTCATCCATTTACCTCTTTTAGTTGTTGCAAAGAATCTTGGTCGACTCATGACAGACTTTATAATTTTAAATGCTTTCTGAACACAGAAAAGCAGTAAATGAAAAAAAAAGTGTGCGGGATTAAGGTTGGTTGTAGAGATGAACGTTCGCGCTTTTTTGGCTCTTTCGGTGCACGGAGTTTAACTCTTATTGCCTGCAAAAAGGATTGTTGATCCTGTATCTAGCTTTATCACTTCATAGTGGTACATTTAGGCGGTGTAAAATAGTTTAAAAACTATTATCTCAGTGATTGGTATAAGAAAATAACTTTCACCCAATAAATAAAGGAAGGTTACCATAACAATATTAATATTAAAAGAAATCAATAGCGAAATTTTTATTTTCATATTGAAAATATCGTTAATTAATAATAAATTATTTATTAAATTAGATTATTGTTTATCTTCAAATAATTTAACAAGTGCTTTCTTCGTGACCTTTCCCATTGCATTTTTTGGTAATTCAGACACAATTTCAAGTAACTGAGGTACTTTATAAACAGCCAGACGATCCTTCATGACTTTACGCATGGTTACGACGTCTAAAGTCTATTAAAAAAATGTAAGAGTAAATTAATCCGTGCATATTAATGAACCTTGTTTCTTTTTGTCAGTGAAAAATCACATTTTATTACCTTGTCATCATCAAGCACAACGACAGCTGCGACACGTTGACCCCATTCTGGATCTGGTAGACCCACAACTGCTACATCATGGATTCCTAATGGTGCTGAAAGAAGTTCACGTTCAATTTCTAAAGCGGATACTTTTTCACCACCGGTCTATAATAGAAAACGATCTAATTTAGCAACTCTCATCATAATATTATATACAAATCTAAATGAAACAGAATTATAGAGAATGCACCTTAATAATGTCAATGCTAGCTCGTCCAAGAATACGGAAATAACCTTGCTGGCCTGTTCGCATACCATAATCACCTGTTATGAACCTGAAATTTGTTTTGTGTAAATGAATAAGTGTACAAATAAGAAAAAATGATTGCTAAGAGACAAAAAGATCTCATCTTCTTTTAATATTTACCATTTATCTTTTGTAAATTCTTTTTCAGTTGATTCTGGTCGTTGCCAATATTCTTTGAACACATTTGGACCTTTGACTTGAACCATACCTGGAATACCACGTAAATCTGTAACATCCTTATCATATTCACCTGATCCCTCTTCAGTTTCGGCCATCAAGCGAACATTAACATCCTTAAGAGGAAAACCGACGGTTCCCTAAATATATTCGAATTGTAAATGTATAAATATATATACTTACTTAAGATTATCATCTTCTAAAATATGCTTTAGGTCGTCGACTTTTCCTTTTTAAATTTTACCTCAACACGTTCAGAAACTGGATAATACTGACTAAGAGCCATGCCAATTTCTATAAAGTGAACCAAAAAGTTGTATAGGTTATCTCTGATATTGCTTCATTCATTTTTCTTCGATTTTTTCTTACCTGTCATTCCATAACGTTCTAGAAGTACTTGACCATTAGAAAGTTTACGCCATGTGTCCCTTAACGGTGTGGGTAAGGAAGCAGATCCAGAGACCATGAATCGGAATTGACGGCATGCATTTGAGTATTCAGTTTGTTGTTCTTTCGTATAAGTTCTATATTGCTTGATAAGTTTGGCTATAAAGATAGTTGTTAAATCTAGTCTCTCTCTTCCTCTTTTTCAATTAAGCAAAAACAAAAACAAAAAATTATATATGTATACCATAGACGGTAGGGACAGACATAAATATTGAAAGACGTGGTCTTGATGCAACATGTTGCTCTTGTTTTCGTTGTTTCTCAGCATAAGCATCTTCATCAGGTGAATACGTTACTGGGAATGGTGGAGCACTTGATAGCCATCGATCCCATACTTGTTTCCCATCAAATCTTTGATACATTTCAACTGTTGCACCAATATATAAAGGACATGTCAAAGCATTGATAATACCATGAACGTGATGTAATGGAAGAATATGATGAATACGATCTGTTTCAGACCAGTACCATGCTTCCACCAATGTGGATGCTTGTGCATCAATATTTTTATGTGTGGTTACAACACCTTTGGGTTTTCCTATATAATTCCTTCCATTGTCAATTCCAATTTCCCTCCTTATTTTCCATTTCATTACCCATATAATTTCCAACCTGTTGTTCCACTGGTATAAAGTATCATAGCTCGTCGTTCCAAATCAATATCAAAAGTCTCAGCATCAATTGCCTGAAAGCGATATACTTATTAGTTTTGTAATATTTGTTTCGGGATTACGCGTACGCACTACTCATCCTCTTTTTTTTCCATTCCCCCTCCCACCTACTATGTTACTACTATCTATATTACCATTCCTCCCCATTCCAACAATTCCTGATCATCTATAGTGATAGTTGAAATATCGGTTGTTTCGTTTGTAAGTTCATTCACACGGGCGGAAAAAGCAGGATGACCAATAATTAAAGTTGCTTGAGAGTCTTGAATGGTATAAAGTTGTTCCGGTAACGGATGGGTCGTACCTTTTGTTCCATATAAATATATTAAGAGGAGGAAGTGTGAGTATAAATACTTTTTTTTACCATTTCTTTTTATACTATCAGATGACCTACATAACGGCACAGCAACACCTCCTGCAGCCCATACAGCCCATTGTGCAACAACATATGCAAATCCGCTAAATAAAATAAGTAATCAAATTATTTTCTTTTTCTTGTATAGCATTTAAATATACATCATTTTTTTTCTATAGCAAAAGAAAAATCTTAATTATTATTACCTTGGGCAAAGGATAGCAACGCGTTGTTCGTTAAGGTCCCTAAAATGGAAATCATCGTGAGGATAAATTCATAGCCTGTTGATATTTTTCTTAAAAAGTGTTATCATTATTATTATTACTCTTTGTTGTCAAGGAGTTTTTCCCGTAAAAGACAAGTAGCGGACACCAACTCCGAGTAAGAAAATGATTTATTTACTCGTATGTCATCTATAGCAGGTCCTTTTTGTTGTTGAGCATATGATATAGCGTTTGAAAATAATGGTGTACTGGGAAGTTTATACTGAGTCATAATGCTACTGGATAATTCAAATCGATAAGAAGAGCAAAAAAAAAAAATAGAGAGAGAGAAAGGGAAAAAAGGAAGGGGTCGTTGGTATAGGATACCAAAAATATGCGTTGACTTAAAGCGGACATTATAACTGACATTGAAAGAATTCCCAGGTTAAAATACAGTGTTGGTTTAAAAAGTATAATGATGGAACTGAGCCTATAAAAGTCAAATAGTAAATGATGATATATGCATAACTACAAATATTTTTCTATGAAAGTGAGAATGTACCGTATGGTGCGTATAGTTTATTGGAACAATAAGATATATAGTAATAATTGTAAATGAATGAATGATGAATAAAAAAAAAAGAAAGAAAAAGCAGTAATAACAAATTCTATACACAATGATTAAATACGTGAAAAAAGAAAAAACGGAACTGCAGCAGGTGAAAGGGGCATTTGGTTTTTGAAGTTGATCAAATCAGTAATTGTATTATTACTATCGACAAGCTTGCTATGATCACGTTTACGAAGAGACTCTTCAATTTCTTTATCACTATCGCAACTATCATTATTATGACCGTTACTGGCACCGTTCGTTGCTGTGGTGGCTTGATCATCAACATACCCTGCTGAAGTTTCAGCATATTTAGCCATGACACGTTCAATGTCATCCTCATTCGCCTTGAGTTCATCTACCAAAAGTTTCTGCAAGAGTTTTTCCGCGGGTAATCCTGCAATACCCTCTTTACTAATAGCCTTATTGAGTTCTTCAAGACTCAGCTTTTCTACATTGGGACCTTTCGCGGCTTCAAGACAGGAATGCAACGATTCGACATCGATAATCTTTTTGTTTGAAGGTGGTGGTGGTGATGGTATAGCTTTCTGTGATTGTAAATGGACAGACAACTTGCGGAATTTAGGAGATGCAGGATTAATATAGGCATCGAAAAATTCAATCAAAGAATTTTTTTCAACTGTACGCAATTCAGCAACATCCTTCTCAACATCGTCAAATTCATAATAACCACAGTCAATATCACCCCAATATTTGGCACCTTCTTGACCCATGTTTTTAAATTTCTCTTGCTTGTCAGCAATCAATGAATTCACTTGAGCTTGATATTCTTTGTCCGTCATCTTGACAATAATTTCCCGCAAAGCATCGAGGAAGACTTCCACACGATTTTCTAAGTACACAGTATCGCGTTCACTTTGAATAATAATACGAAGACCCATGATACCGATATGTCTCCGTATACCGCTAAAGACCAGGTAGCCTAATTGCTCTCTTGTACGTAATTGATTGAAACAAGGTTCTTGTGCCATTTGAGCTACGAGACTAAGACGAGCTCTCAATGGGATATCAATGACGTCGCAGATTTGATAATAGTATTCGATCGCCGAGTTCACATTGTCAGGATCACGTACAGGTAATTGATATACAAATGACTCACCGAGTGGAAGATTGAGACTCCGTGAGCTAATAAATTGACCTGGCATCAAAGGTCGAGCTTGCAAGACATCCTGAATATTACGAAGCATGGTTATGGCGCTGTCTTTGTCTAAATTACCATGAACAAGACTTTCGATATGAACATTAGAAAGAATAGATGGATAAAAAGATTGAACGTCTTGTAATTGAATGTCGGCAAGTTCATTAGCCAAATCATCACATTTCCACATCTTTTCTCGAATCGCATAAGTGAGGTAATAGCTGGCATGTTGGAAAGGTGGTTCTAAGAAAAAGTTTTTGTACATACGATGGACCTATACATAAACAAAATGTGTCAAGTTAAATAACAACAGTAGTAACAGCTATAGTAACCTTATTTGTTTATTTACATACCTGATCTTTGATCACTTTGAAACGATCTGCAGCAATATTAATAGTCTTCATTCTTTTTATCACCTTTTCTAATAGGAGCGGTAATTTGTCGCTATAACCACCAACATTTAGCTATTAAATCAGATTTTTTGTTAAATCGTGATCAATTATTTTCTCGTTTTTAGCTTTTACAAAAAAAGCAACTTACTGCAATACCATTGGGGTCTGTGCTCAGGTGGTATGACAATCCAGCAACCTCGGCATTATAAGAGTATTCCGTTAATGAATCCTCCAATAAACTTATATATAATCTATAATCACAATTACAATAATAATAATAATAAAATAACATATGTTCACATAATTTCAACACGTTAATATTTTTTTCCTTTTTTATTACAGTCCCTAAAAATGCAACAAGATAGTAGTTCATTTTTTGTATACTTACGTTGATATCACAGCATTTCTTGGCGTAGCATATGTCAGCGGATTTCTAAAAAGGATCCATACATTCGTCTTCGGAATCCAAAATGTGTCATCTTGTTTATACCAAAGACGGAGCATATTTGTTTCTTGGATTAAATCAGGTTTGGTTTGTTTGTCCTTGACGACACGTTTATTTACATCCAGATCTGTTGGAATAAACTCATTGGGTGTTGGTAAAAAGAATGCATCGTTGCGAGGCAATTCATTCAACATCTAACAATACAATATTATTAATTTTATATTGTTCAAAATACCAATGTTTCGTTCATTTTTTCCCTTCTATACCTTTTGTAAACGTTCTGTCAATGACATTACAGTATATTCGGTACTATACCATTGTTCGACCTTATCACATTGAATTCCATCGGGAAACTCTTGGCTAGCCAATGTCAATCTGAAGTTGTCTGGGCGCAATAAAGCAAGATGTTCTTCTATCAATTGGGGGTTATATGCTCTTAACAAACTGGTACCACTGATTGTCCATTGCGGTGGATATCCCTCTTGCATTTGTTGTGTCAACCATGAGGTATATTGTGATGGTGGATATTTTTCGGTAAACTTAAATTCAATGGCGGCTAAGGATTGAACTTCATCAAAAATCCATTTCTTCACACCCTCCTTTTTCAACATTTCAATATATTGGAAGATAACAGCTACAATATCCTCATAATGATCTATTATTGAAGTAATTTGTTTTAGTATTTAACATTCTTACTCTCAAAAAAAAATTGGATGAGAAAACAGAAAAAAAAAAGAGAGATAACTTACGTAACCCATCATCGGTCACATCAATACCAACGTGGAAGAAGCCAAAACCACGGCCACCATAGCAAGTACCGGAACTAAGATAAGTAGCCCAACCTTTCTTTTTCAAAAAGGATAAAATGGATCCAGGTCCTTCATGACCAATAAGATGGGAAATATAATTTGCAGGCTAATTAAAACAATATAACATATATACATATATATATGAGACTTTTCATTCGGCTATGGTTTCTTGAACGTACATATTTATGCATAATAAAAAAAAATGGGAAAGAAACCTACTTGACTTTCAAAGTAAGGATTTTGATCCGGAAATGGAAAAGTGACATCTAATGTACGATTATGCTTCACCGACTTTACAAAGATTTGTTTCTATAGGAATGAAATGTATTTAATTGTAATTTCTCTATTGTGAAGAAGCCATATAAGATAGCATCCCCATCTCCTTCTCTCGTCTAATAGAATTATTACATACCTTGACCTCATTTTCAGTGAGTGGATGACCTTCAAATTCTGGTATAGGGATACTTTTATTACGTACGTGGGAGAATTTGCTTGTTACCCATTCAGTAAGTTGATCAAGAGACTCTATTACAATAATAAAAGAAAGATGGTCAGTGCATAAGTATAATGCATAAAATGTGCAAATAAACCTCCTTTCATGTATATCATTTTGACACATTATTTTATTTTTATTTTTTTTTACCTTTTCCGAGAACACAAAGCTTCATAATATTTGCAGAATAAAATGTTTCGTGAAATTTAAGTAACTCTTGACGTACATCAGCACCCCGCCGTTTAGGTGCTTCCATCAATGTCTCCAAGTTACCGGTTTCAAAATGACGCCATGGATGTTTTGGGTTACTAAGCGTTTTTTCAACTTGAGCAATACGCCAACAATCTGATTGTAAATTCTTCTTATGCTCTGAATATATTTAATAGGTTAATAACGTACGTTACTGTATTATATTTTTTTGGAACCCCTAAAAACGTTTTTTGCCACATTCTACCCCGCGATACACACCCTCGCACATTCACGTACAACAACACACAAAACTAAGAGCACATGTTTTTATATATTTATACCTCCTTCCACCCCTATCCAGAAAAAAAAACAACTATTACCTGAATCTACTGCTCGGAGTTCGCGTTCAGTACAACTTTCTGAGAATAATGGGTCAATAAAGAATCGAGAAAATCGATCCAATGCACCTTCAAGCCATAGATGACCCACTTCAAAATAATAATTAGTATTCTCTGTACCAGTAAATGCATTGGCATAACCTAAATAAAATTAAAATTAAATTTTAAAAAGAAAATTGTGTTAAAAAACTGACATAGTTACTATATATCTAATTTACTTATAAGCTCACCTGAATGTTCAGAGAGATAGGAATAATAATCGTTTTCCTTTGGATATTTCTCTGTGCCCATAAATAATAAATGTTCACAAAAATGAGCTAAACCTTCTAGCTGATCCTATTATAATATAGCAATTATGTGTATTGTTTAAATTTTTATAACAACGGAACTTAGTGACACAGACAATGAAATAAACTTTTTTGTCACTGTTACTATCTATCACTATAGTATTTTATTTTATTTCTCTTACAGGATCACTCAAATTGCCAACATGAACATCAAGTGCAGCACTTGCTCTATCTGTTTCGGGATCACTGATGAGCAATACTTCAAGTTGATTAGCAAGTCGGACTAATCGGTATTCACGGTCATCGCTGTCCGGACGCTCAAGTGGGTGAGCATAAACGTAATGAGAACCATCGTTTGAAGCATTCCAGTCAGTTAAAAGAGATCGTGCTACCATAATACAAATAACTTATTCAAAGTCTATTATAAAAAGGATAAGAACAAAAAAAGGGGTAAAAAAAGAGAAAAGAGAAAAGAAACGAGGAAGAAAAAAAGAAAAGCCGAAAATATGTAAAGACAAATCGAAAAATATAATAGTTACGGATTGCTTTAGGTTACTTTATTATATGTCTGCGTGACACGTCCCCCACTTTTCCCTCCGCATGGTGATGCCGCGCGTGTGCGCGCGCAGTTACAAAGGAACATCGAGGAAGAGAGAAAGACAGAGTCCTATTTCGCCCAACAGCAAATAACACAAAAAAAACATTGCTGATATTTCTTATATATCGTTAAGCAACCATCACTTGATTTAAGCTGGCGTTCTTCTTAGCTTATTTTAAATCAGCTATTGATATACCTTTAAAAAAAGTAACTGGTAAGCTGAATCGATAATAATAAGCTTTATCTACTCTTCTCGTGTCAAACAACTTTATATCAAATTTTAATGAAGAAAAAAAATAACATAAAACACAAAAAGAATATTTACTATTAACTATTAACTATTAGCTTCCATATTTGTTGCTATGATATAATAATTTGTTTATTGTTTTGATCAATGATTTTCCATGGTAACATGTTTTGAGCTTGCTATTCTGGATAACAACACAAATAATAAAAAAACTGAAGTTCCCACATGCAAAAACTTGGTAGGGTGATTCATTCCGTTTTGATCGGTTAATTATACTGGTGTCGGCGTGAGTAGTACTAATAAAAAATCACGATAGAAAAAATGTATATTGAATGTGAAATGATGGCGTATCATCCTCGATATCTCGAGTCCTTTGCCGTCGCCCAAGTCTTGTGTGTGCGTACATAGTTTATCGGACTAGTGAGGGAAAAAGAAAATCTTTTTGGGGGAGCTTGTAAATATCCAGGTACATTTTTGTATAACAAAGAAAGAATGAGACTAAAAAGGCTTCTTTTTTTTACGATTAAATTTAAGTTGTACATATGCAACATAAACTATAGAATATAATGTAACCATCACATCTGTACAAATGCTACCTGGTGAACGAAGCACCTCATCAGGCTTTTTTAGGGCAAAAAAAAATCCGCACTTTTAAACTAGCATCTGTAATAATCGATTATCATATCGTAACTTTATTATAAAAAAAACTATACGTATCTTTCATCGATAAAATAAACAGAATTTGGGGTTCACAAGCAACCAATAATAACAGTAGAGACTAAAACATCCATATTTTCTTCGACTACGTTCCTTTTTTTTTTTATAAATTAACATACATGCATGTAAATTCGCCGGCATGATGGTTATAACAAGGTGGTGACACTTGATTAACATTATTGCTACGCGATTCATTATCCATACATGGTAAAGTTTTCTTTTTTTATTATTATATAATTTGTTATAACTATTTACAATTCATCTTTCGCTATATATTTTCTTTCAGCTGACTCCAGTTGTTTTAACCTTTTACTCTATCCTTAAACAACTTTACCTTGTAAAACAATACTCCTTTTTACATTGAAGAAAGCGAAGAAGAGTAAAAAGAGAACGGATGACCAGATCACATTATTGACAAATTATTTAGTATTGCTTATTTTTCGTTTCAGATATTTACATTTGATTTTACTATTTGCTATTATATTGTTAGAATACAACTGTCTCTCAAACAAGTTACAGTGATAAAATATAATTTTTGTGTTGAACCATGTATGACAAAACAATAAAGAATTAAGTAATATATTATAAAAATGAAATGGTTAAAAAACTTTGAAAAGAAAATTAAGATTATGACCTCACACAACATAAAACATGTATATATTATACACACAGGCCAACCAGTAGTGTGAGATTCAATAAAAAAACAAGGGACTCACATGATGTGTTTATAGTTCATCATCCATCTCCCGCCAAATACGAAATGTTAGTATTATTGTTATTTATGGTTTTCCGAGGCACAATACCCGAGCTAAGCGAGAGTGAGAGAGGGGCATTGACGGTAATGTGTGACATATGGTGTTCTTCCACTCGCGCTTTGGCCAGGTATCATCGTACAAAAGAAAAAATATAGTACTACAAAACAAAGTACGATAAAATGCTATATATTTATAAAGTTAATAAGCCTATTAGAAATGGATCCGATGGTTTTGATCACGTTTCCGTTTTTTTGTGTCATGTTTTCCCCTCAGCCAAAAGCTAACAAAAATCCCGCTTTTTTTTATTCTGAAAACTTTACTTGTCTAAATAAATTTACTTTCGGGTTTACTCAAAATGGAAAAATCAGGTTGCAAATCCGCCTTTTTTTTATCTTTTTTCACCTCGTCCAACAACAACAATAACATAACTATCTTATTGTAATATTAGTTGCTGATTATACTAAGCACATGACATAGAAATCAAAGCGAGTTTTTATGTTCCATTAATTGGTTGTGGGGTAAGAAATTGTCAAAATTAAAAAAAAATTAAGACAGTCGCTTGCGTGTGAGATATTTATTACTCTAGAAAACAGTTTGTGCGTCGATATATTTCAGTCTAATAAGGTTGTCAACCTGTCTTTCAGTCACAGTAAAATTCTTCTATACAAGTTTTGTTTTTTATATTTACGAAAACCCACACAATCAGTTGAATGCTACAATAATAATAAAAATTACACAGGGTATTAGCATTCCATGCTGCATTTACCATCTCATATCATCTGATTATACGTAGATAAAAAAAAAACATTGCAATAAAGATACATTAATGGCATCATGCATCCTCGCCATCGTCATTGCCATAAATCAAGTAAATCGACCGGAAAGCACATCTAAAAATAATAACATTGTAAATAAGAAATAAGACACATCTTTTTTTGTAGTGCTTTGTGAATTCTGCTACAATCATCGGTTATACTTTATTTGGTTAAAGCGGGATACATGGTTCCGTGTTAAAAATTAGGTTACTACAAATTTGTTCACTGCACACTAAATGTCCACATTGATTATATATAATATATTGTTTATACACAGTAATCTGTCTCTCATTTACGTACACAGTCCGCCACTGTCTGTGGTGCGCGGAACTGCCAATAAAATTTTTCATTACAGAGGCTACTCATCTTCGTAAAAAAAAGTATTATCACAGCAGTTATATAAAGTTTAAATGGTCTTAGGACCCATATAAGAACCTCTGCTGACTGTATCGTTATATATGGTAATAATGATAAAAAAAACAAGTTCTCGTTGGCGCCTTATGGGTAATTTGGCTACAGAGTGTTGTACAAGCAAACGATCTTGTCGTCATATTGAATTGTTGTGAGCAAATGAAATTCTCAATTTACGTACTATAGGTGAATGAATATTCTTTAGGTGAAATTATGTGTAAGAACGTTAAAAAACCATGCCGTTACTTGGAAACTGTATTCATTCTTAAGATTTGAACGAGCTAAAAGCATGAGTCATAATAATAAGTACAAGTCTGCGCCGCATCAGTTGGTTATTTTATTTTGAGTTCTTTTTTTCTCGGATCATCTGCATTATGTGCAACAATAAGACCAAAATAACCTCTTATTTTATTGGTTATTCGCGGTCTTGAACAGAAAAGAAGACATTCATAAGTGGGGTGGTTGAAAAAACTTGGCTAAGTTCAATTAATAATAATATCTAAAAGTCGATTGGATAAAGGAAGATATGTTATTACTTCACACTTTATTTTTGTATTTTTACGTAGTATCGAATATCTACACATAACAATAAAAGTCCGGACATCTTTTATTTATGGATCAAGACACATAAAAAAGTTTGGTACGTACTGTTCCTTTTTTTTAATTGATACATAATAAATATAATAGCTTGATAATTATAAAATTAGCATTTATTACTGTTGATACCTTCATGAAAAGCTTTTTTTTAAAGTATTGTACGAAAGATTACTACTGTTATAATAGCTTCGTCTATATGGTAACAAATTATACCCAATATATTTCAAGAGGAAAAGAGTATTATTTTTTAAGCAATAAAGTTGAGTGGAAAAAAGTATTAGTTTGCTTGGGCTGATGCATTAGTTTCTCTCATAATTTTGTCCTGCTCTTTTTTTTAATACCGGATTATAATAATATAGATAGATAATAGTTGTAGCTTATACATTTTTAAGTAACAAAAATATAAACAAATATGATAAAGATAACCATATATAGTTTCTTTCACTTCTCTTTAATTATTCACTTTTGTATTTTGATTAATATGCTTCTACATAACATTACCGCTAATACACAAAATGATACAGAAGGATTACTTTTTAAAAAGAATAATGTGGTGTGATAGATTTAATTGGATAAGAAAATCATTATTTTTGGTAATAGAACATGTAGAAAAAAAAGTGTTATATGAACAGTTGAGTGTTTATCTTGTAATATACAAATATCTGTTGGTTTGCAATACGTATATTGCACTTTAACGGGACTACTAAAAAGTGGACTTGATAATCACTTCACAAATTATAACTCTTTTCACTTTTACTCATATAAGTCAAAAGGAACATATACTTTTAAGCTTTATATAGATAATATACATAATTTCTTGTATAAAATCGTTTTAATGACTTGATATAAACTCAATAGATATTAGTATTGCCTGGTATGTATCATCACTTATTCAGTCAGGGACGCGTTTTAAATATATTTTTTGTCCGCGACTAACCAAAACGTACATTCTTTTTTTTCCATTAACAAAAAAAAAAGCTATGTTTAGTAAAAGAAGAAAGCATCTCGAAAATCACCTTTTCAATGCAGAAGAAGCAACTGGATCCAAACAAACAATAAAAAGATCACGTATATTAGATCCTATTGATCTACCCTCTTCCGATACAGAATCTATTGATGAAGGAGGTGCAGACATGCGCAGTATTACAACGCAACGACAGCAACAACAAACAGTATACAATGTACCTGGACCTTCTACTCAACCTTCAATGACAATACCTGGAGAAGAGCGCAGATCCTCTGGATCAATAATGACTACTCGTCGTTCGTCAATGGAACATGAAATAGTAACTGGACCAACGATAATATCACCAGAATCTTTCTCAATGAATCATGAACCACCTATAACAAGAATGGTAAAAGAAGAAGAACAAGATGTTGATCTTGATAGTGTATTTTCAGGGGCAGATCAAAGTGTATCATTAGCCGGTGGAGAAGGTTTTTCATTCGCTAGTATGTATAAGTATTACTGTTATTATCAGCAAATAAAATGAGAGAGGCGGGTTAACAGGAGAATTGTATAAATATACACAAGTGAGATAATAACATTATAACAGGAAGTGCTGTAACATCTGTACGGACTCGCCAACCTCATCACCAAGTTCAAAGAAAAAGAATAAGGAAAGAACAAGGTTCTAATTGGGCACCCATGGATGATGAAACACGTACTCAAATTGATCGAATAATAAAAAAAACTACTGAGTAAGTTACCCAGTTTATCTACTTGAGAGAGGATTGGTTTATATAAAAACATCATTTAATTAAATTTATAAATCAAAACAAAAACAGCGCATCCATGGCAATATTCAAAAATGAAGGTTTACCAACGAAAGAAATTCTAGCTTTTCGACCTGTTCTAAAAAGATATTCGGATATAACTAAAAAACGTATTCAACGTACATTGATTCCAGCAAATACAACCGCTAAAATGTTTGATCCAAAACATATGGAAGATTCTATTGTAAGTTCTTTCGTCTATTGTATAATTCGATATAATATATACCATTTTATAAAAAGCTCATATGTATTTCTTCTTTTATACATATAGGCTCGTTTAGAAACTGAATCGAAATCACAATTGAGTTCATTGATAGAAATAGAACGTAACGCATTAGCAGAAGAGGTTGCATTAGAAGATGATGAAAAAGAGCTTGAACGATTAAAAGAAGAGTATCAAACAGAACTAGAATTGGCAGAAAAAGATAAGGATAAATTATCGGTAAGTGATAGTTATTGATGAAAACGATTACCTTCTTTTTATATACATTAACTCTCACATATTATAATATGTATAGTCTATTGACTCTACATGGAATGCTCCAGCACCAAGGAATGATTATGTATTAAATCTATGGAAATGTCCTAGTTCAAAGTTCATTTGAACAAAAGAATACACACTCATACGTTCTCTCTCTTTCTCGCTCTCTCTTATATGTATATATAAATATACCCTGACTTCTTTTTCCTTCATTCACATCGTCCGTTTGTATATAAATAAATCCAATGTGGGATGCTGAATTTTATTAATAAATTAATTCAACAATACATCGGTTACACACACGCAACGATTATTATTATTTTTGTTGAGAAGCATATGCTTCAACTAATACACATTTACCCCAAACTATAATGTAAGACAAAAGAAAAAAACTCATATGTCAAAAGACGAATTATATTTTATTTATTGACAATTTTGACTATTCATCATAATTCAATATATTTCTTTCATTTTCTAACTTTTTTTTTTCGAAACATCAAACTACCATATTTAGGTTGATCCTGCTTATTACATTCAAAGTTCCCTTTTTTATATCCTATCTATACACATATTACTTTTTTTTCGCTCACTACTTTTTTAATTATTATGCCACGTAGTCAATACACCTGTCGTTGGTTAGATTGTGATCAGCTTTTTGGCAATCCTGAATTACTTTTTGATCATCTTTGTGACGAACATATAGGTCGTAAATCATCCAACAACTTATGCCTCGTGTGTTGTTGGAATAACTGCGGTACAAAAGCTGCCAAGAGAGACCATCTTACAAGTCATTTAAAGGTTCACCTTCCATTGAAACGTAAACAATAATTTTTCTAAATCAAAATACAACTAACTGTTCAGGATAAATAACGTCATGATATATTAACTTTTTTTATATAATAATAATAATAATAATATAGCTTATCGATGTCCTGTAAGTTTGACTGGATATAGGAATATCCTGGAAACCAAAAATTATGAATATTTTCTGAACCACGATGATTTTTATTTGTGTAATAGACTTGTAAGAAAGCTTTCAAACGTCCACAGGATTTGAAAAAACATGAGCGAATTCATACTATCGAACACCAAGGTAAAAAAAAAAAAAGGAAAGCAATTTACAGAATACTATCATGTGATAGATAATAGAACCTAGCTTTGACCCTTCCTTACCAACGTCATAATAAAAAATTATAGCATCGTTGCTAAGCAACCAACCTGGATACAAACCTGTTCGTCGTCGACGCACAACACAACAAAAGCAACAACAAACAACATTAAGTGCAACAACTGATGTAACACAAATGTCAAATCCTACTATCACTATGACGGCGCCAAATAATAACACTTCCACAACAACAACTAGGGACGATGATACAGACCCAGGTTATTTTTCTGAAATGTTAACCGGAAGTAGTCCAAGTTCGTATCGAGGAAGTACAAATTCACCAAGCAATTATCATCCAACAACTGAAACAGAGTATGATGATGATACTGATGAAGAAGAGCAAGAGCAATATATAAGTTTTGCAAATCAACATAATTATAACAATACGATATTTAAAATGGAAAACACGCCTGGATTAGCTTATGAAGCTATGGAGTCAACGACGGCTGCTATTGAAACTACAATAGCCACCACTTCTGCTCCTGACAGCACTCCTGAATATCTAATTAATAACAACCCATTACAAAGCTTGTTGTACGACGCTATCCAGTCAAAAACTCTATCGCCTGATTATGATACAGGTAAAAGAAAAACTTGTAGAAAAGCGGATATATGGAAGATGAGGGGAAAAAGTTTCAGGAAACGATTATAGATATTAAATTTTCTTTATTTGTTTCAAAACTAGAAATGATGGAGCGATTGGATAATGTTTCTCAGGAGCTACAACGACAGTCTGAAAATTGGGCACCATCCATCAATGATCCACATGATATTAATGCATTACAAGACTGGCTTGAACAGTTATCAGCCAATATTCAAACAGATGCCTGTTTATATCCTGAAATTAATACCTCCCCATCTTCGACGCAACTAGGTAGTACAGCAATCATGCCAAGCAATCCAAATTTTGATAGCGAATTATATCCCAACTTTGATATACATAATATCAATAAACAGCAACGACAATCTCAACATCACTCGATTGAAACTTCGGCAAACGTTATACCAGACTGGAAAGCAATGATGATGACCCATTCAGAAAACCCCTTGGCAGCCTATATACTTGAGCAACATACAACTAAATTACCCCCTTCGATTCATTCTGAAAATACAACTTTATCTAATGAAAATATTTCGGGTTCCATTGGCGCTAATTTTTGGACACCTGGTAATTCGGCAGATATCGACATTCTACCTATGGAAGATAATAGTGATGCAGTACCTTCAGAAGCAATTGAGTTTGAATCACCTCCTCGTACGATATACACTAAACCACAACCACTTCATTTATTTGAATCGTCCGAGGAAACATCAGATACGGCTGTTACCAAGCAAAATATACAAACATCATCTCCACACAGTGATAAGCGAAGTATGATGCATATGATGAATGTATTTACAGCACCTGGTACCAAACAAACAAGAGCAGAGCGAAGCATAAATTCGACAGTTTCTTCAGAGAATAAAGAAGAAAAAGAATTGATGTCATCTCCAGCTGTTATATTTCCAGAAGAAATTAATTTGAAAACAAGTTTCAAAAATGCAGAAGAGACAAATGGCCATGACGGTACAGAGTCCAAGAAAGAATCGGACGAGGACAATACCAGCAGCGCATCGCATGTATCAACGACATCAAGTAAAACAACAGAAAAGAAATTACCCATTTCCCGACATTCTATTAATCAGTTACTATTCAGTCAAATTGGTACCGACGAAAAACCAACACTACCAACTCAAATCAAGAAAGCAAAAGAAGATTTCAAAAACAACAGTAATAACGATACAGGGTCTTCGCCATATGCAGAAGTAACCGACAAACTTCGAGATTTGACAGTTAATGACACAGCCTCCGCCGAACAGGCTGCGAGGGAACGTCATGCAGCTATTGTTGATCGACTTTGGAATTCAATTTTACGCATTAAGCAACGAACTGAACAGAATAAAAATATAAATATAAAAAAGAAATCATCATTATTATTATTATCACCAGCAGCAGCAACACAAGTAACACCAAAAGTGGCTATTGATACCCAACGTAGAAAGCCTTCTTCTTCCAAACTACATGACACAACTCGACATTATCAAGACCCAAGAAACCGATTGGTATCCGTGTAAATTATCGTTCTTCGTATTTTTTTTTTGTTATTCCAAAACAAAACAGAATTATTTATTTTTTCCTTCCATTTTTTTATACATATTATTATATTTTGTACTTTTTCATCAACTTTTTTTTTATCACTTGATAATAAATTATTAGTATTAAAAACAGACTATTTTAAAGAAGACCCAATAATAGTGGACAATTAATAGAGAGTAATAAATAATGTAAGCCAATGACAACAGTAGTAATAGTGTGGTCTGGTAATAAATCAATGGAGCAACAAATAAAGCTATTTACATTATTCACCATTAAGAATGCAAGAAATCAAATAATAATGAATAATCAGAAAGAAAAAAAAGAGAGAAAGAAAGAAAATTAAGGTGTGTATAAATATCTACAGTTGTTGTTGTTGTTCTTCTCCAGTTTTCTCAGAATTTTAAATAATGTTATATGTATACGAAAAAAAAAGTTGAATTATCATGATTCAAAAACTTGTTTAATACGGTGCTCAAGATAATCTTCATTAAAAAGACATATTGAACGCTCTTTACGATCTAACCTTTCCATAAGCTTGTCAACCACATTATTAATTTTAGAGTCACTCTCATTTTGTGGTAGGGTTTGGCGTACAGCTTCAAATAATCGTTGCCGTCCTTCATCATTTTCTATCACTTTTTCTTTGTTATTGGTAGGAGCATTGACGTTAATATTGTCTGATGTTACGTCAGTATTATTACTCGTAACCAATTTACTATTATGATTTTCATTTTCATTCGTCATCTTAGTTTGTTGAAGCTTTTGCTCGTCACCAGCCACTTTTTTTGGTTTTTGCAAAGAAGATGGTGGTGATGATGGCTGTTGGTGATACTTTGCAGTTGTATACGGTCGTTGTGCTTGAGAAGATTGTTGAGACTGCTGATGATGTATCATTTGTTGCTGTTGCTGTGCTGGAGGTAATGGTGGTGTAAAATATTCTGGCATAATATGTGTTTGTTGAGGATAATAATAATAATATGTTGAGTTGGTACCTGTTGTACGCGGTGAATGAGGAACTACATAGGAAGAGTGAGTGGGAGAAAATATATATGGGTGATGATGCTGTAAAGTAAACGGTGAAACGGGTTGGGTTGATTGTGTTGGTGACGGACTGTAAGGCGAATAATAGGCTGTTGGTGAATGCTGCTGATGATGAGGTCCAGATGGAGGGGGCATCATGAGTGGTGGTGGATGATGGTGGTGGGGGTAATTCACTGATGTTCCTACAGTATTACCATGATGAGGAAGTCCACCAGTCACGTCTCCCGTAGAATTTATGTCTGCATTACTACTTGTTATCGTATCAGAATTAACTGCTGGTAATACACAATCAAATGAAAAATAAGGTGAGAGGTGAGATTGAAAAAGCTTAAGTACTTGCTGCTGATAATCTCGTTCTGGTCGTGGTACGCGTGGTTCATGAAAACGAACACTCATAGGTTCACCTATCCATTCACTTATTGCTTCTGCTGATTTTTGTTTATTACCATCGCTATTTACTGATGCCGAAGAACTGATGGGGTCTTCTACTTTATTACTGTCGGGTCCAGTATAACCATCCATTTCTATTAAAGCTGCTGCAGCTTCTGTCGGATGACTATAACTGACGAACCCGAATCCTCTTGAGTTTCCTGTAGATGGATCTTCCATGACGCGTGCACTGATAATACGACCAAAAGGTTTAAAAAGATTGAATAGTTCCGTACTTTTGATAGAGGGATCAATATGCTTTATATAAATATTACACAAATCCATGGCTGATTTGAGTTCAAGTCGTTGTGGTCTATTATTGTTATTCGTTAGTTTTGTTGGGCTTGCTGATATAGTTGAGGAGCTTATAGTAGGAGGTGTGGTAGGAGGGTTTTCATCAATCATTATTGGTTGTTGCTGTTGTCTTTGATGATATCGCTGCTGTGAAGAGCGTTGCTGTATTACTGTACTGCTGCTACTGCTGCTACTGGATGGCGATGCTAAAGAGTCCTGGGATAGCCGCCCGTGTCCTCGCGTTTTTACCTAGTATATGAAAAAATAATAAATATTATATTTCTCTTGTATTGAACAAATAGAAAGAAAAAGATTCTTTATACGTAATAATTTTTTTTTGATTTTTTATTTTGTTTTGCGTGATATTACTCTTTTTACCTTTGTAAAAGACATTGGTCTTTTGCTATTATCAGATGATTTTTCAGGAGGATATGCTGGTGGTGTAGTTTTTACGATAATTGACCTAATAGTATTTTTTATTAGGATCAATAAATTTGATTCATTACGCTTTATGTTTTTTAAAGAGAAAAAAAAGAAAACTACAAAGCCGTTATAATATAGGGGAAGTAACTGCCTGACTTACATAATACAAGAATCAAACAAAACTGAACCGTTCTATTATAGGTATAAAATTATGTATTTGTTCATCAAAAAGTAAAAATAATACATTGTATTTCGTTAGATATTGCTTTTAGCAAAAAGAAGAAATGTTATCATAACTTACCAACTGAATCATGGCTTTATCAGATTCTTCCTTAGACATATATTGGACAATAATTGTGGGATCGTGTTTATCTGAGCAATATTCGCTTGATTTTTGCATATCACTTTGATGAATAGCACAACGATGACGCCGTTGACATTTCAGTAAACGACCTTGTTTTCTAAAAGTGTCGTATGTTTCTTGGAACCAGTTAGGAATGGTTGGTGGAACACCACGAATATGAAGGAGTGCTGGGAGAAGCTTATTATTGCCATTATTATTATTGATATTAATATTACTATCATACACAGGTGTTTGGTCATAATATAAAAGCTCTAATCGTATTCTAGCTCTTCGTATATTGGGAGCTGTTGGGTTTTTGGTTACGATGATGGATGTGTCATTAAGAAGTGCATATGCGCGTTCAGCTGATAAAAAGATATCATTTTATATATTGTTGTATAACAATAAAGTGATTTTTTAGGTACCGCATGAACCATAAAATTGTTAATAGCGGGTGAGAAGAAAATGAAGAAGAGTACAATTAAAATAAATGAACGGAAAGAAGAAATCATTAGCTGTCGAACGAAAAATAAAAGTAAAAAATATATATATAATTCGCTTTCCCTTAACGACTTACCTTGTGCTTCACTATGGAATTGGATGTGGCCAGCTATGATACGTCGAACACCTTTGTAGTAGTATTCATTGAGGCCGGCTGATTGGCTATTGTGATCAGTTGATGTGGTTAAATTTGAATATGCCGCTATTCTTTTTGAAATAGTGAGTATATAAAATATATAAAAAAACTATATGTGCTCTCTCTCTTTTTCTCTTTATGATTCCGTATAATAATCTCTGTGTATTCAACATGAAAAACTAAATTCGATCTTGCTTTGTGGTGGAGGGGTGGAATTCATAATACTACTATATTTGGAGTAAAAAAAAATAACTTACTCAAGAGATTGTTCTTGCTGCTTATCGTTATAACTGGAAAATATTTCGATCAGTTCAGAATTGTAACGAACAAGGAAGTTCTCTTCGTCATCATCTATTTGTGGTGCAAGTACAAACACTTTTTCATGATCTTCGTTGAAAAACCGCGCCATTATTTTTTTTCTCGTTGTTGCTAAATTATAATGCTGACTGTAACCTGCGTCTTCGTCTTCACTATGATATAGTTACTATTGTTTTGAATAGTATTTGTATTTTGTTGTCATTAACAAACGACACACAGCTTCGCTTTTTTATTTTACTATTTGAACGAAAAAAGGAGGAAAATGTATATTTTTTTTAGGAAAACGTGATTCCGGTTTTATATTGTTATATACCCCATCCCACCCTCGTTCCCATCATTCTTTTTTCTCCTATATTTTTTTTTGGTACCTGCAGTAAAAATAGTTATACTGCTATTTTTTATTGGTATGTTGGCTTTTTTGTCTATTATTATTATTATTATTATTATTATTATTTGGCTGGAAATTTTTTTTTATGCCGTAGGTCGCTTTTTCTTCGGTAAAAGTATCAACATACAAAAAGTTAGGCTATAACGAATCGTTGTTATTCGTGGGTATATATTGTCCGTTGTCAAGGGGTACTTGTTGAGCTGTTTGCTGTTTTGCTCAAAGATGTTGTCTATTTGTATATAAAAAAGAAAAATAAAATAAAATAAAAAACAGAAAGAAAAACGTGTGTATGTGTACTTGTGCGTCGACCTCTGTCTTAAAAAGATCATCAGCCTATTACTTGTATAGTTTTTTTTTTTTTTTTTTTGTGAAAAAGAATATCGGCCAGTTTTGGTATGTTGCTCAATTCTTTGAACTTCGTGTATCACAGGACCTGTCTTTTAAGGTAAAAAAAAATGGATATTACCTCTTTCTCATGAGGATAAAAAGATAATCTTGGTTGCAAAGTTTAACTTTTATGCTTTTTGTATAGTTAATAATTGGTAAAATTATAAAACGAAGTAAAAAAAAGCTTGCATAAGAATCATTATTACTCTTATAATAAACTAATTATATACTGCAGTTCACCAATTTTTTTTCAGAGAAAAGAGAGAACCAAGGGGAAAAAATAATACAGAAAGAGAACACCCAGACTATCATCATTATTATTATTATAATCAGCTCAAAAAAGTAGCTAATGGGAATTTTTATATTTATTTTTTCAACACCAATGGCATTTGTAGGTGATCTTTTTTTGTGATATTCATTTTCTTCTTCCTTCTTAATTAGTCAAACACCAACTTTAATACTATTATATATAATAAATATAATAAATAACTGAAAAGGGGAGGGTGAGGAGACAAAGCTGATCAATTATTTTTTTTTTCTTTTCTTTATGTCATTTTTTACCTTCTTTTCAATCAGTTGTACAACAATGTATTTCTCTTTGCTTCAAAAAATCACAAGAGAGCAAATGAAAGAAAGAAATTTAAACTTACTTATTACTTGCCGAATCACCGTAGCCTTCCTTTTCCTATCTTTTTGTCCATCTCTCTTTTTTTTTGTGCCAGTCAATGCCCTATGCGACTCTATTACTATATATTAAGAATAAAATGTTTAAAAAAAGTATTAATAGTAACCATAGAGAAAAGTAGGACAACAACCATTATTTTTATAACACCCATTATTGTTAACCACGTCATCTGTGTCCTATCAAATAAGAACGAATTCATATTTTGCTGCAGGAGTACATAACCTATTCAGGTGCTGTCAATACCGCGATAGTGGGATATCAAGCTACCTTCCTTCTTTTCTTTAATGTTTATTTTTTATCTGTGTCATCAATCTATAAGCTTCAATGACTTGCCTAGTTTTGTTTAATTAGATAAATATCATCACCAATAAAAATAAAAGAACATCCTTCCTGTATTTCACAGACATTATATTAGTGGGAGTGATTTCTTTCATTGACGTTCCGTTCGTCTGTCGTATGAATAACCTCGAAGTAGGCGGTGAATGGAGTAATTATTTAATAGATGATAATTATTTTGATTAAAAAAAAGAACTTTGATATCCTTTTTAACTTCTCTTTTCTTCCGTTCGCTATAAACAGTAGACTGTAAGAAAAAAAATATTCTTTAGTTAAGGGAACTGAATAAAAGAATTTGGAAGCACCGAAAAAATATTACTATAGATATATTAGTAGTAGCAGAAATCCAGCTCCACAGAGTTTGTGCTACAAATTTTGAAGTAACACAGAAATTCGGGGTCTCGGTTTTTTTTTTAATTGACACTAGAAGCCTTCAAAGTTTCTTGGTTCAGCTTAACTATCAATCAACTATCAAGAAGCCATCGTCAATACTATATGTTAATTGACCTTGGAGAATTATGGATACGCTGAGGAAACAAAATAATATAAGAAATCAGATTGTTATGGTGATCATGAAGTTAGGCTGAGCTGAGAATAGTACCAGTGCTGGCAATGGTGGTATCGGCATTTTTATTTATTTTTCGGTTCTGGTACCCGCAATAATTATTTGCACATGTCAAGGAATAAATTTCGAGAACAAAAATAAGTGAAGAGCAGGAGATTGAAATAGTTAAGTAATAAAGAAGTCCAATAATCAAATTGCAGCTACTACTACGTTATTAGAAGTTCTCTCAAATGGCTCACTCCTGTTGTTCTGTCGGATGCTACTAGTTGTATATGTATAAAACATCAGTTATTTTCCATCTTTCTTTGACTTGTTAATATTTGGACTACGAAGCAAAGCAGCAACCTTTAAATTCCAGATTCAATTTTGATATTGTGACCAGATGGCGCATAGTTACCAATTAATAAACATGTATAAATCATTACTATATACCATTTTGGTAGCATATTATTATTGTACAACATCATCATACTAATAGTAACTTACATAGCGAACATGTTATCTTGGCATGATAAGATAGGACTCGTGTGGAAGTATTACGCTTCTTAAGAAATACACAGTAAGCGCAGCTTGGGTATGTATATAGCCGCTTTTACTATTCGAGTACAAAAGCAATTTGTTCGCGTTGTATTCGAAAAAAAAAATAAGTCTTTCTACGTTGACTACTTTTTGCTTCCCTTCTTTAAGTGGATTAACATTGAATTAGCTAACCTAATATAAAATTGGTGTCGATGCGCAGAGAAACGTTGGGACTTTTCCAATGAGATCTACGTACCACAAAAAAAAAAGGTGCGGCAAATTATTTCAGAAGATAGTAATTTTTTAAAGCACTCTGATATACAACAGTCATCGAATGAAACATTTATTATTTATGATTCGTTTGGAAGAAACATCATTTGCTGAAACATTTTGACACTTTTACACTATTTCCTCATAATTAAGACCTTGGTATGTATGTAGTGCGAATGTTATATAAAAAATACTACTGCTGAAGTGTAACGAAACTAAATAATTAATAAGTATGAATATGATTATGCCAGATCTAGTGATAGTTCTGGCATTTAGTTTAAGTAGATAACAAGTTTGTGCTAAATAAATATTTCAGGTAAATATGTTTTGCGGGCCTCTCATCTTTTGACCCTTCTATTATTATTAACTTTACTAATCGCTTGTTGAACTTCAACCGCAAGATATAATAAAAATAATATTTTTCAGTTAACATGAAGCATGGATTTGAAGATTATAAGTATTAGTTATCTCCCGCGTCAGTGGTAATAAGGCATTTATCAAGCCCGAGGGACGGAGTTCCCGAGGGCTTTATAACGCCACAATTACCACTGACAAGGGGGATAAGTAATTTATCTCACCAAAAAAAGCGGGATGATAAGTAATAAAAAGGGCAACCGGGATGATAAGTAACAAAAAAGGCAACCGGGAGTAATAAGTGATATATAGCTACATTTTTTTACAATTTTTACTTAAGAAAAATTTCGGTACGTGTGATAACATTTCATATCATCCATTTTAACTACTACAGTTCTTATTGAACGGAGAAAGTTATCATCATTGTTGATTAAAAGCTACGAAATATATCATTAAAATGTAGCTTTGTTGGGCTTCGGTAATTCTGCAGTAAATTTCTGCAGTAATTTCCTGCAGTAGTGACCGGACTTTCCCGGGTAAACACCGAACAAACATGCAGCATTTACTTATAAAAATTTACTGCAGCTTTCCTTAATAGGAAGGCTGCAGTAGTAGAGTCTGCAGTAATGAGAAAACTGCAGTGGTAGTACAAGAGGCCAAAGGACAGCTACACATGACCATATAACGCCAAGTTTTTTCTTTCTTTTTTCTATAATTACAAGAATCATCTCGAGTACTTTAAATCAAACTTCTCACTCTAAATACTTTGAACTTCAATTCTCATAATCTAGTGCATGTAATTAAATACTATATGTATAGCAAGCTTACTTATGAATTCTCAAGCGCGAATTTGAAACAGCTAAAGCATGCAATTAGACTTTAACTTTTGAATTATTTTATTTAGTTACTATGTCCGATTCGAACTTACCTGAGCGAAAAAACATGTTTAATCAATTTCCATCTGGAGATTATACGGATACAATTTATCCACAAAGGAATTCTATCACTGGGGAGTTCAAGATTGATGAATTCACAAGAATTGGCTGGAGCATGCGTAATTATAACAATCACATTGCTACAGATGGCATTACAAGACTCATCACTAAAAGATGTAATGGCATTGTGCGATGTCAAACGGAAAATTGTGATATGAAAGGAACTGCATTGAAACCTGGTTCAGCTTCGCTGCATACACAGAACAAATGTAAAAAAGGGTGCCTTAGTTGCAAGCGACCATTGATTCATATTGATTGTCAATATATAGCGAAATTTAGTTTTTCAGGTGGAAAGTGTAGTGTGGAACCAGGCAATCGTCCCGGTCAAAATTATCATACACACGATTCCTATATTAACAATAAATTGAACAACAATCAAAAAGAACAATTAATGGAACATATCAAGGCTGGCGTGTCACCTAAAGAGCTGCATATGGGGATGAGCAAAAAAAGGTAAATGGATAATTTTATTTTGTCGACAATAGAAGTTTGCTGCATAGTTATTTAAGCAAGAACAAAACTTAAACCTTGCAACAATGATTTTTTATACATTATAATAGAGATGATTTACATCCTGCACGTGAAATACATCCATCCTTGCAAAACAAGGATAAGCTTACATATGAGATGAAGAAAATCCGCAATGAGGACCAAAATAAACCTACTTCAGCAGGGACTGATTCATTGAAAGAGTTTCTTGATCTTCAAGATGAATATCCTGGATATATTTCTGAATGTTCATTATTAAGGGGACAGTTCATTGTTGCCGCATATCCACCAAAACTACAAACCATCTTGGATCCTAGTGCACATCCCTTCGTCACAGATGTTACATTCTCTGTATTTGAAAAAGGATACTATCTTTGTACTTCAATGCTATTCTGTGAATGCTTACAAAGAAATGTGGTTGCTTTCTCTGCTATCTTGAATGGACTCACATCGATGGATTTTGAATTGTATTTTCTTGTATTATTTGATACTTATAAAATTACATTTGATAGTGAATTTATGGGAGTAGTTATGGATTTCTCAGACGCACAAAGGGCTGGTTTTCTTCAGGCATACGAGAAAATAACTGGACGCGATGATGGAATCAAGTATGTCAAAGGATGCAGTGTCCATTATGAAACCAACATAAAAAAACTTTGCCAATCCTATGTCAATGATATACACAATGGTGACGAAAAAAAGAAAATGGAGATTCAAAAAGAACTACTTTTGCTTCGTGTTGTCGATACTAGAAAAAAGTACAAGAATATTCTGGAGAAAGTTGTCAATATGTACCCTAATTCTCGTAGTTTTATTAACTGGTGGAACCGTAAGGAAGTCCGTGGCACTATATTTCCTGCTGTTTCTACAATGCATAACGGTTTATTCACTCATTATACCCACACTACAAACGCTGTCGAGTCATTTCATAATGCTATATACAAACTTACCAAAAAACGCCAAAGCATTATTGTCAATTTACGAAACATACTAAAATACATTGAAAACGAAGAAGAATCATATGCACATTACCTTCGTGGAATTCCAACATTCTATGGCTTAAACAACGAAACACGGAAAAGAAGAAAATCGATCAAAAAACGAAAAAACAAAAAAAGAAAAATTGACAACTACAAAAACGATGGCCGTGCTCCTGATAACAAACAGGCACTGAGAAAGGCAAATAAAAAAAACAGAAAATATGTTATTGAGGTCAGTGATTGCGATGAAGATGAAAGTGATGGTAGCACTTCTGATGTTGGTGATAACAAGAAATTCGAAACGTTCATGAGGGTGATGCCACTAAATGGTGATATTGACACTGACGAAGAATTTCCTTGGCTTGATGAACATCAAGCTGATAACGACGAAGAAAATGAAGAAAATGACGAAGAAAACGGTGATGAAAGTAGTGTTGAAAATGGTGTTGAAAGTGATGAAGCAAACGGTGATGAAAGTGATGAAGAAAACGATGATGAAAGTGATGAAGAAAACGATGATGAAAGTGATGAAGAAAACGATGATAAAAGTGATGAAGAAAACGATGATAAAAGTGATGAAGAAAACGATGGTGGCAGTAAAGAAGATGAAGATGATGATGCTAATAAAGAAAATGGAAGTGGAAGAAGAATTGACGACGAGGACAAGTGGCAACAGCAGCCACAATTAAAAGATAAAGAAAAAATGGAAGATGAGTCAGGTTTACCAGGAGAGTATTATTCTGGTTATCTGCTCAACCTGTTGGACAATAGCTATGGCTCTTGTTATATCGATGCACCTATGGAAATGCTCTTACACTCAATATTACCAAGTATACCTGAAGTTGACCGTAAATTTGATATAAATAATTCCTATGATGAAATATTAAAAAAAGCATATAAGCTTTATAGCAGTAACAATATCATAAATCGAGAGAAGGGGATGCAGGTATTGCGAGAATTTATTTGGAAGCATCCTAATTTCCCAAAAGGTACGTTTAATGATACAGCTTTATTGTTTGAACATTTTCTATCGCACATGTCAAACGAAATCCAGCAGCTGTTTGCAGTACACGCACAACGTATAACAACATGCGCCGATAAAGAAAGCCATGCAGTTATTCATGAAGAGGAAAGTGGATACAAAGTCCTGATCCATATATCCTTCTATCAAGTTTTTTCAAGAAAACGAAATATCACACATAACGAACAAGAAACATGTGATGTATTTTCGACTTTTATTTATAACCATTTAACAAATAAAAAAGTGGGCAGAAAGTGTGCTGTGGCTTTATGCCCATCGTTAGCAACAAGGAAGAACACTCTTGTTAGTTTCCCAAGATTCTTATTCATACAAGATCATACTGCAGCTCAAACCGGCGATAACATGCTAGAATATCCTAAAAAATTAGATATTCAAGGCCATAAATACACCCTCCATGCTCGCATCAATTCAAAGACACGCACAGGTTTCCACTATTATACAATTGCTACAATACCAAATAGAGGTATTCCTTTTATTGGTACCATCGATAATATGGCTGGATATATTTCAATTCCCTCCATACGTCACAATAGAAAAAATCAACTACAACAATCGCCCAATTATCCAGTCATAGTATGCTACCACAAGGATGACTGTTAAAGTTACCTTTTATACTCACCGTTTTTTTCTTAAAATCTAGATTTCTCTTTTACTTAATATATTTATAAGTTTTTTTTTCTGCCCATCATATTGTTATTTTTCTTATTATTATATTATCTTGAATCATTATATCTATTTATTATTTTCTCTTCGTTTAATTAAATATATACACTATATTACTGCAAATATCTCTTGATGTAATTGTAATGGATAATTGTGATTACAAAGCAATTTCTGCAGAGTCTGGTTAACTAAACGATGGATTGGGGGCTCCATAGTGCAAGTATTTTTTTCTTATGAAAAAATTATTAAAACAATTCTTATATCTGATAGCTCAGAATTTAAATAAATATGACTAATGATAATGTAAATCCCATAGTGAGCGATAAAAATAATAAAAAGAATTATAATATTCGGGTTACTTCATTCTTCTGATAATATATGATCTATGTTGAGTACAACTACTGCAGCTTTCTCATTACTGCAGACTCTGCTACTGCAGCCTTCCTATTAAGGAAAGCTGCAGTAAATTTTTATAAGTAATTGCTGCATGTTTGTTCGGTGTTTGCCCGGGAAAGTCCGGTCACTACTGCAGGAAATTACTGCAGAAATTTACTGCAGAAACACCCAAGCTCAGCTTTGTTGAATCAAGATCGACATTTATCTCTTTGTGAATAGAGTATATAAAATTTACTCTTACTAGAATAATTTCTCTTTAACTATGACCACCGTATGTTGCTAAGGTCTCATATTATTTACTTATTTTATTACATAATTTCATGGTTGATAACATCGAAACATTTTGAACTTTTTACAATATAATTACTTTTTGATACAATTAACAGAACAGTATCATGATCTGCATCTGATAATATTATTTGTGTTCTAGTTAATAAACTTATATGAATAAAGTATCCCGCGCTTTATATCTTTATTAACATAAGTTGGAAGTCATATCCTTAAAAAATCAAAGTAACATAGTTGAATTATTCATAGTTTCTTACTTCGGCATTTATAATGCGTAATTTTACACTAGAAAACATATTAGCCAATCTAATCTTTTATAATCATCAATATTCATCCAAAAAAAAATTGCATTTCATGAACAGTACTATAAGGTATATATTTATTAATTTTTCACCCACAATTTGGCACTTATACAATTCCTGGGAATAAATTGAGGGAAGGGGAAAAATTTAAATGCTCTTAAATGGTCCATGAATAACAGTGGATGTTTGACTTGCACCTATAATAATATAATAAAATAATTAAGAGAAGAAGAAAAAAGGGGAAAAGGGAAAGGGAAAAAGGGGTGACACTAGACTCAAAGTAGTATTTATTTATTCGTTTAAAAAAAGGTAGCGGGAAGTTATCTGTTATTTCGTGTCGGTTGAGTTCGTGTTACTGCGCGTCCTGCCGGACGTCTCGGTACATGTCTTAGCACGTACGGTGTATATTGATACCTTTGCCCATCAACGTAGGCGTAAGGTCTTGATCTTCCCGTTATTGTGGATTCCATGGTCATATTACGCGCATGATTTTGTAATCGTTGTATAAGATTACTATAGAATTTTCTTTATATTAGAGAACACGCTTTATTTGACCAAAAAAAAAATCAGTCGTCCCATTCATTAATACATACCCATGATTAGGCGTTTGGTCTATATAGTGCAGCCATACCGATTGTTCGAACTGGGTTCCATGCTGTCTTACGACTTGGCGCAAGGTTCCGAACAAATATAGCTCTGGAGGAGCAAACTTACTAGTGAATCTGTATGGGTGGTTATGGTTGGGCAAATGTTGTTGCAAGAATAAATCAATGATACGCTGCCAATCAAACGTCGGGTTGTCGGCCTCTTGTTGGACGAAATCGCGCAGTGGTATCTCAAACCGATTTAGCGTTCGGCGAAAACAAATAAAATATGAAGTACGAGCCTTCAACAATAAGAACCAATCATCAATAAATTTTCTATCATCATGTGGTTGACGAACTTGTGGTATCTCTTCTTCTGCTCGTTGATCTTGAATCTGTGTATCCGCAATAGATTGAATATGTTGATTTACTAATTGTTCTTGTGTTTGATGGTTATTCGATACACGACGTCTTCTAATAGCTCGACCACTACCACCACGACCACCACGAGCTGTTCCACGTGCAGATTGAGCTTGTGGATACGAAAAATCGAGACGGTTGTTTCCTTGTGTTTTTAACACCTATATGTAATTAATAGTAATAATATATTATTAGAAGCTTATTCCAGCTCGCAACATTATAGCTACTATTATAGATAAAACAAGCAAAAAAGATAAAGGCAATTACCAATGCAGATTCACACACATCAGGATCAAAGTCGAGTATTTGATTTCCTTGGTATGATTTCCCAACGAAAATTCCTTCTTGTTCTGAACTAAACTGGGTAAACGTCTCGTCGTTAAATACACAACAATGAATTTTTCCTTGAGTATCACATAACACTGGCTGTCGAATAAAATAATCTATCATTCGGCCTCGTAGGCGAGCATAAACACCTAACAATGACAGTCTACGCATATCAGTACGTGGTTTTGGTTGTATATGGCTACGGATAAAACGCATATGGTCTTCGAACGCCGCTTCCACAATCTCTGGTATATTTCTCCAGTTTATATCTGACTGCCATAATTCAGGATTTGTACGCTGGACATGATTATTAATAATACGTGCCTTGCTTAACGACACTCCTGGTATTGGCGTTGTGCGTTCGGCACCGATACGTTCCGAAATGAGTGCTAATATATGTCTACCCTCTGCAAGGTTGCAAAACCAGTCGCGCCACATACTTGTAGTATGGCGATTTTGGAAGCTTGGAAGCCGTCGGAGCTCAGGATATTGCTTTCTTTCCAACTCCAACCGCTGTAACGTCCGTTCAGGAGTCCCTGGGCCACCCAGAGTTAAGCCATACAGGCTGTGTTTTTGTACCATAGCTGTTCTCGCATAAATAGAAGGTCGGTAAGCCTGCGGTCCTACGGGGGGGGGGGAATTCATTAATCTCGGCTCGTAAGAGCGTTCCTTGTATGCGCTCTAATAAAAAAACGTACAGACTGTAGGGTGAGTTTGACATTTTTACTACTAAGCTCATATGGCATAATACTATTACTACACTTGTTTATAAAATACATATAAATACAGACCTATAGTTATAATCGATGTCATTTCTATAACTTGGGCTCTTGACCTCTCAAGTTGATCATTAATATTTCCTTGTTCACATCTTTCATTAAAGAGGCGGAGTGCTTCGTCGCAAAAAGAGCGTGATTTGGGATTGTGAGGTGTAGTACCTCCAATAAGCATTTCAATAACAGTGTTGAGAAGAATGATAGTTTTACACCAAGTAAGATGCATAAAACGTAAAATAACTGGACTTGCCGAACCATAGCTCACAAAACCAGGGTGAAGATGAGGAACCAAGATTGAGTAATTGGAGGTAGCTACAGGGGAGGATATACTTGGTGTAAAATTAATGTTATGGTCAACAATCGTAGGATTTCCTATCATGTTTTTGAATTCACTTTCCCCTAAGGAGTAACTAATATATAAAGGTAAAGATAAAATATATATATTATTATTATAGGCTTTTATTTTTAATACAGCCAAAAAAAAAGTCTTAATGGTGCTAGTTTACCTTCCTTGAAAATTGGAAAAAGCCACACTGGTAGCTTGAAAACCGAGAGTGACAATAATTATTGTGCTCAAAATTTGCATAACTTCTCCTGATACTGTTACTAGAGCAGTTGGTAAATCACCGCGACGACGGCATCTTGGACGACACGGCCATAGATCATGAAAGGCTGGGGGGAAGAACTGGCCCGTGATATAACCTGGGAAACAGTATCCAAGTAACGTTCTGGTAACATCTCCGCTGCGGCTACCAGCAAAGAAATGCCGGAGCTCCGCGAAATCAGAACGTGTAATCTCTTTAGCGAAAATTAAAATAGGAGTTACTGGAGTGTGTCCACCCGTAGGTATAATATGGCGCAAGCGAGGCAACGCACTGTCGGTGAAGAACTGTATATGTTGTTCTGTTATCAAATTCCTACTAACTGGATCTTCAACACCGAGGGCACCATGGTAGCCCTGATGATAAATTCCATAAATTGTATTACGCTGTTGTTGATGAAATTGGTGATCTACATATTATATGGTTGCAGTATTTTCAGGGTCCGTATAAAGATATTCATACGCCAGGTCATTGTTGCCATAGTGTCGCATAAGGTTAACATCATTTGGATTTGGCTGATAGGCACGGTAAAATCCACCAGGTTGGGAGTTCAGTAAAACTGAACGCCCAAGTGAAAATGTATGAGCAGTTGTTCCCGTCCATCAATAAAATGTCTTTGGTCGTAATTATGCTCTGCGGAGTCAAAGGAGAAACTTGGTGCTAAATACACTTGGAATTGCTTGTTTGGAAAGATAGTTTGTAAGCAACGGTAGAAATTTGAAAACCGAGAATGTATGTTTCCTGTTATATCATCTAGCAGACGCCCACGCGGAGTGTTTTCACTTGTGCAGCCAACATAGCGCACATTGACATGCGTTTGAGTTGGATATTGGTCTAATTCTTCAATGAAGTTTGTAGCAAAAACGGTGTCAGCTTGGAATGCTAATAATAGATACTATATATGTTAATAATAATTCTAACAGTATGTTGCATAATATAGATATATATGTGTGTGATAAATATGATAGCTTGTAGAAAACAACTTACACACTTGATACTGAGTTAAGATCCGAATAAATTCTTCTCTTGTAAGCTCCAGAGACCGAATGTAATAATACACTGTATGGCCAATATTAAAATGATGCTGCGTCTCCTGTTGTTCAGTAGTGATATCTACTAGCCCCAAGAACTGTACCAGGGTTGCATCTGGCACACCCACGGAGTGAACACATGCTTCGAGCAGCCGAGTCAATGTGATTTCACCATGTACCGCTACTTGTTCCGTCAGTAGTTCTGCGAAGTGTTCAGTATTGGGGTTCAGAGGTACCCTGCTCTCGGACAATCTGTCTTCAATGATCTCCACCATTTGAACCCACGGGCTTCTGTTGGGGCGGATTGTTAGGATTGGTTGGACGTCGATATCAGTCATGAGTGTCTAAAAAAAGAACAATATTTCTGAAGAGTAGAAAATAAATAATGGAAGTGTTGAAAGTGTTTATAGAAAGGATTTGAAAAAAAGTCAAGATTAATTTTAACAGACGGTTTTTTATTTCATTTTTTTATATTCTCTTCAATTCATTGTCTACGTTTAAAACTTCATTTCTTTATTATCAGTAATCTTTTTTCTATTAATTTAATACAATTCATTGTTTATTATAGTGTTATGGTACGTGGTCATCAGGCCTTCGGAGTAATGTTAAAAGAGATAAACATGGGGAAAGCAAGTATATAGTTCTTGTATAACAAGAATATAATAAAGATAAAGATATACTCGCTTGATGTCTGTTTGTGTTACTAAAATTTATATATGCTTAAGCGGTAGCTCACGTTTCTGGTCTTTTTATACCGAAATCACTAATAATAATAGTAGAGAATTATTTATCAAATACTCAGAGTAATAAGACTACTAATAATAGTAATAACTGGACTTATGAACTGAAGTTCTCTGAAACTGAATTTAAGGGATATTTATATTATAAGTAATATAATTAAAAAATATTCAGGCAATGGTGAAATTGTTACAAAGTGGGAAGAAATAAAAAACAAAGTGTGAAATTAAATATTGCTATCTCTTAAGAATTTTCATCAAATTTATATGTGGGAATAAAAATATATAAGTAAAACTTCAATGGTTGATCAAAAGGGGGTGTAACAATAGCCCAATCCCCATTGACCAACCTCATACGCGAGCATAACTTTTTTTCCTGTGAGTTGAAGGCTGCTCACAAGCAAATCTTTTGTAAGTTGTACAAACACATAAATCTTATTTTCGAAAAGATTTGTGTTGTACAATACAACAGTTTTGCTTGTGAACAGCCGAACTGATCTCGGCGTTAGTAAGTATGAACTTTTTAATTCATTGTTTATACCCCCTGTAGTACTTTGCAGAGTGCGCTTGTTCAAGTTTAAAAAGGGAAACAAAACAACATTATATACTCATCGAAACATTTATCAAACTTTGAATATATTAAAAATACTAACCAGTTTCGATCTTTTAATTTTGTTAAATTGAATAGTAAATATCACATGTATAAATAAAATTAAAATCTATCATATTTTTTTATGATGCCACTATATATACCAAAATAAATGGTAATGCTTGAATAATACAAGGCTGAATTATGCTTAATGTATATAAAACATATGTTTATTAAAGCACCAATCAGTCATTAAATTAAAGTATGCTGAGTTAAAATATTTCTCAACAAGTCTTATTCAGCAGTGGTCAGTTACACTCTTCTTGAAGTTGAACGAGTATTTTCATGCTAACAGTCTCCTACAATAGTAAAAAAAAGCTAAGCTTATTAAATCATATCTAATGATATGTATATTTGACATAAAATATGAGAATTATACTACACAGCCTGTCTTATTCGGATGTCTTACTAAATATACTTTAACAGCAACAACGTAGCTAGTAAACCACAGGGTTACTGAGATATCATTGCTGACTAAATAAAGTAGCTTCGAGCAAAATAAGACAACATACCACAAAAAATATTTTGATCGATTCAGCACTCATGATAATTAAACGCTTTAATGATGTTGACGTGATATATACATACCTGGAGTTAGAGTCGATGAGCGGCCGCTTTTAAATTGGCATTACGTATCCCGTTCTTGCTTATGCATCATTGAAAAATTGTATTTCACCAAAATAATATATCGCAGACTTATTGGATCAATTAAGTTTTTTCCATAATCTCTAAAAGTTGACTGCTAATATTGTATTCACGTTATGATAACTGTGTGTGCTTTTATAATAAGACAATCCACGTTTAGCTTTATTTAACACTCTAAGCAGATCGATTAGTTGGCCTATACGAGCGATTCAACTATAAACGTATTATGACTTTTTTTTATGTATCCACGCCCGTGCCAAGTATTTTCATTGACATTTTTTAGGACATCGGATAAGTGGTTTATCAGTCTTTTCAATATTTTCAAAAGGTATATAACCATTTTATAATCTTTACAGCTCTTCCAAAATAAGTTTGTGACTAACTAGTAATATTACGCCTGAATAAGGGCTGGTTATCGCCTGAAATAGAAAGTGTTCAATTTCAAAATTTTCAGTTATTGATAGTCGTAGCTTTTTTGCTTTTCCATCCTAATCAATACTTTGTACCGTTTGTTTTCAGCATGTTCAGTAGTTAGCAGGGTAAGTTTTTTTTGGATATCTATATGGTATTGGTAGAAAGAATAACTGTATTTTAATATAGTATAATATAGTATATAATGAATATAACAGCAGCTGAGTAAAAAAGAAAATTCCGATAATTTGATCAATGTTTGCATTAATTAATCTGTCAATATTAGTAGTGTAAGATTTGTTATTTCGATCTTGACCATATGTTCTTGACATAATCTAGTATATTCTATAGTAAATTTTATTCAACAGATGTTACCTGAATGATACATACTTATTATTGTACCACAGATAGGACACTTTCGATTGATTGGATGTAACACAAGAGTCATTCAACTCCTGTCCGAAGCTTTTCTTATACAAAAGCAATAATAAAACAAAAGTAATAATCTTATCTTGTTGCGTAAATTATTGGATTATTGATTATTTTATTTTTTGGGGTTAGAATAAAAGTTTCCTTTTTTTATACACGTATATATTTTAATAAGTTTATGATATTCTTATTATCAAACTTGTACGCTGTTATATCCATCAGAGAAACGAGAATGAAAAAAGGAAGTGCTTCTTTCTCTTGCTTTTCTTGATTGTCCATTAATTCATGTTTTACTGCTCAGCATGATAACCGCAAAATTATACTCAGCCTTATAAGTTATCACAATACTGCTGATGATCGAACTATAGAATGTATTATATAATGTAGTCTAACAAGTCAAGTTATGCGCCAGTGTCTAGTAAGCATGTCTGTAATATACAAAAGTATAATAATTATCAAACTTAGAGTTTTAAGGCTTTCCCTAATTTTTACTCCAAATAATGGGGGGGGTTCATCTCGTATAACAAATATGCGCGTGGAAATAGAGGATCATGCAAAATAAAAAATAAAAAGAATGAAACAGTAGCAATTAGACTGGGTTTCAAGTATTCTTTTCAGGTATAATTACTCTCCTTTCTACGCCTTCCTTGACTTTCTTTGGTCTTTTTTTTAACTTTCTTCTTTTAGCCCAATTGTTATGAATACCAACAGAGATTTACAATCGGTAGCAACAGCAAATAGTTCATGTTCACCTACAACCTTTTCAGATCCGAACGCAATGAGACGACCTCCAGGTAGTCGACGAGAACGCCTACGATCTTTTGCTCGCACAACGAGTCAAGTCATCCGTCAAGAGATCAGTAAATACTATTATCCAGAAAACTTGGAGAGCGATAACACTCTTCCTAATTCAACACCAAATAGAATCATGCAATCGTCAGAAACTTCATCTTTAGACCAACCAGCACCACTGCTACGACAACGAACTCAATCTATGAATGACTTGACAATGAGTAGTACGCAAGATACTGTTCAGCCTCATTGTATGTTATTTCCAACTTACGCTTCAAAGGTCTTAGAAGACGATCAGGAGGAATTCAAGTGGAAAATACGATTGACAGGTTGGACATATGCAAAACCTGGATCGAGTCGAATCGAACGTTGGATATTAGGTATGCTGAAAAAAAAGGATACATACTTTTTTTCATGATTTGTTTTTACTAAATATATAAAACTTATAAATAGCTGCTGGACGGACATACGGAGGTTTATCTGCCAATTCAGCTGAAGATATACACTTTGCCAGACTTTTGAATCAATTTCGAGCACAAACGATACGTGGCGTTGATGTTCAATTATATATCGACGGACTGGCTAATCCTGATCGTGCAAAAACACCACCATCATTACCTCCACGGCCACCTACTATTACATCATCTATTGACACTAAGAATGATATTAAAGATAATAATGACACCATTACAGACATCACTGTAGGCACTACTACTATCACCAGTGACAAGACTAGTAATAACAACAACAATCACCGACCTTTTGGACTTCATCATTTATACGATTTGGCACAGGACGCTATCAAAACGATTATGATTAACTCGGGGCCCACGGGGCGTTTTGAAGATTTGCTGATGATGGATCCGGCACAAGCTCTTCAACATGTTGGACGAAAAATGCTTCGCCTAAAAGCTTCCTTTGAAAATGGAATAGGTAATGAATACATATTGCATCTTGACACAAAGTTCTCATCCATATTTCTCTTTTAATCTTTTATTAACCTTTCCCTTTCCTTGATTTTAATCTACACTCATACATACATACATATATATATATATATATATCAGATACGCCCCATGACGGGTTTGTTGACCTCATTGAACCAGATGGGATCTCGGTAATTTCGGTAAGTTTAAATGAGTTGTAACCATGGTAATCAACATGTCATAAGTGTGTTTCCTTTTTTGTTGCTGAGTAACAAGATCAAATAATAATAGGACATCGATGATACCATCAAAGTGACGGGAGTTCTAGATGGAAGGGATACAATTCTCCAAAATACATTCTTCCGGAAAGCGGATGAAGTACCCGGCATGTCCGAAGTATATCAAAACTGGTCAACTCAAGGGGTTCATGTACATTATGTCTCCAATTCCCCATGGCAAGTTTACCCAGCTTTAAGTGAGTTTATTCGTGATCGTCATTTCCCAGCTGGTAGCATGCATCTCCGCGCCATCAGTACAGGTGACCTTATAAGAAAGAAACCTGGGCAGCATAAACTCGATGTCATACATCAAATTCTTCAGGTAAAAAGGATATTTGTATATACAAAGAAAAAGCGGACGTTATATATTGGAAAGCTCACACACATAATTTTTATAACAATCACAGGATTTCCCCGATCGAAAATTCATTTTGGTCGGTGATTCGGGTGAGCGGGATCCTGAAATGTAAGATCTATTGTTTTTTGCTTATGACGTCTTTGACATTTGTATAAGTGATGTAAAAGAAAAAAATTGTTGTTCCTAATTTTAAAAATGGATAATGTTTAGATACCAACACATTTATAAACAATATCCAAATCAAATTATCAAGATTTTTATACATGATGTGACCAGCGAAAGAGCAAGACATGCTGATCAACGTGAAAGTGAGCGATCTGATTCATATTATAATGGATTGAAAAGGTTCTTGGCTCGTGAGCAACCTAATAACGTCAGCGGAAATATAGCTTCTGGTGGATTTGTACCACGACGTTCATCTACAACCTCCACTTCAATGTTAGATGCACTTGGAGAAACTGAAATCCCAGAAGAAGAAAAAGTTATGATGGACCCAGCGGTCTCTTTGAAAACTAAACTTGATATTTTCCACGAGAGAATGGATAATCTTTCAAAAGATTTACCAGAAGGTCTACTAACTGTTTTCACGCTTGCTTCTCAGCTACGCACTGTAAGTAATATTCTATTATCACTGTTGGTTTAACAAGGGATGAATGGGAATGATTGAAAATGAGATTGCTCACTAGTATGCATTTTTACAATATATAAACAGGACCCTATTATTACTAATTCACTCGCTACTCGAGTGAAGCAACATAGGAAATCAACACCATTATCAACTACAGCATCAATTTCATCGCCCTCCCCATTACCATCGCCCTCATCTCATGATCAACCTCACTACGCTTCTCGTTCTACTCCTGTACAGATATAATAGATCACCCCTGTTTTTTTTAAAAAAAAAAAATTATCCATTTCTTTTTTTCCTTCAACAATCGTGTTATTATATTTTTGTCTTTTTAATCTTTTTTATATAACATTTTCCCTTTATAATATACAAATGTCATTTCATTTTTCTAATTCTCTCGGTCTTCACGATCTTTAACCATAGTTTTACAAAATAACTTGAGTCGAAAAGCATCCACTCCATTTAAATAATATCGATGTAGCCGTTTATCCTTGATAAATCCAAGTCGTTGATACAAGGCAAGTGCTCCTTGGTTGGTATATTCAGTTTCCAAGACAACTTCGTCTGCATCTTGTTCCTTCATTGCATGAATAGCTTTTTGAACCAATGTCGTACCAATAGCTCGTTTTCGATATTCTTTTGCGACAGCCAACATTGCTATATAACCTCGGTTACTTTGCTTATGTAAATCAAGCTTACAAATAATGACACCTACACAGGTGTCTCCATCCATAGCCTAGATAAAATAATAATAAATTGTATGTTCCCATGAATTAAGATCGATTTCTCTATGTTGCTGGATGAATTGGTAATAAAGGAGTTGTGTTCTTTTTTTTTAATTACCAAAAAGCATAATTTCGGCCAGTTGTGTATAAAGTATCGATATGTATAAATTGAATAAGGTTCAGAAAGATCGTTTTCAATCAAATGAATAATGGAAGGGAGTTGTAGCTCGGACGTATAGTCTACGTAGCTTATAGGTGGCAGATCTATGACATTGTCAATACTCGTCATGCCATGTAGAAACCTGAAAAGAAAAAGAACGGTGTGGGTGTAAAGTTTCTTTTTAAAAAATAGATAAATTATTAAAAAAAGAACCGCCCTTTCATTCCCATTGGGTAATCTGTGCTGATTATATCATTATAATGATAATAACAATAAATCACATTTTCAAAAGTATATCTTTTTATTATTACTATCAGTTTGTTGCTTCTCGGCGGCTCAATATCATTTTTGTAAGTCAAGACTGATAATTAACAGGTTCTATAATATTTTGTTACTAAACCTTCAAGCTATATTTAAATAATACCCACTCTGTTTACTAGATAGAATAAAATGAAAGACGAACAGGGTTTTGAGAGCTTATTATGATTGAAGTATAAATAATTAATCACTTTGTCCCTCAGATAAATATCATAGTAACAAATGTTCAATGATCATTTTTCTTACTATCCGTAAAAGTTATATACGTATGAATTTATTTGTTAAGAATAATCATTATTTTTGATACATCTTTTACTGCTTTTATTATCAAAATAATAATTTGTCATTAGAAGTTTATTTTATTAGTTGTAGATCATGTCGTATGGGCACACGTCAATCCTTCATCTCAGATAATTCAAATATAAAAACATTAAAATAATCTCACTTTGGTCGCTTTTTAAATATACAAATATTAACTCTACCACAATAATGTTGTACACTTTACAATAATCCAACATAATTTATTTATTCATAATCACATAATATACATTTTAAAATAATATAACATCATCTACAAATACAGGAAAAATACACATCTAAAACATATATATATATATAACTTGTAATAGAAATAAGTATCTTCCTGATATCTTTTATTGTATTATTTTTCATATAATAAAACATCTGAAGACCTATTTAATCTATATTCATAAATACTTCAAATAGGATAGTATTAATAACAGTGGCGCGACCTTGAATAGACAAACCACGTTGAAGATGAATATCACATGCAGTCCGAAGTTTAACCAGTAGTTCATCTAAAAAGGCGTTTAAATGAGAATTAATAGAAGCCAGAGAGTATCTAAGATATCGTATGGCAGAGAGAGAACGGTAATCATGCCAAGCAGTAATTCCAGACGATTGTAGCAGTGCTTGTTACTCTGGTTGACTCGCGCCAGATAAAGAAATAACTTCAGTCTTATGGTAATTGACCTTGGCATTGGACACATGGCCATACGGAGCTAGTAATCCTTCTTGTAAACGGTGGAAATCATTTGGATCAGTGAGAAAAAATAACACATCATCAGTATAAGCTAGAGCGTTAATGGTAGTTGAAGTGACGGTAGAAAAAAAGTCAAGAGAAGGAGATAGAGAAAAGCCATGAAATTGGAAGTCATTTAAAATGATTCGTAGTGGTGGATCAAATGCAAGGTTGAAGAGAACTGGAGAGATTGGATCTCCTTGACGTAAACCACAACCTTGTTGGGCTGGAGCACTAAGAAAACCATTGACCATAACAGAAATAGAGGTACTAAAAAAATAATCACATAGTGAGAGAACGAGTGGAGTTGGTAGACCAACATGCAGAAGAACAAAACGTAGGTAAGTAGGATATACCAAGTCATACGCTTTTTGTTGATCGATAACCAAGTCTACTCCTGGCAAACGATGATTGTGAGCATAGTCCATATTAAGTTGAGCAGTTAAACCATTATCGCCAATAAATTTTCCCAGTAAGAACCCAGTTTGAATGGGAGAAATAATAGGTTAAACAGCAGGAATTAGACGTGCATTGACAAGTCTTGTAAAAAAAATTGCATCAGTATTTATTAAAGAGATTGACCGCCAGTTAGAGAGTAAAGCAAGGTCCCCTTTTTTCGGTAGTAGGCAAAGAGGAGTTTAAGACCACAAATTTGGAAAAACACCAGCATGAAGTCCCTCATAATATATGTTGACAGCCAAACCGCCGACCAAAGGATGTTTGAATAATAAATAGAGAATAGATTAAGAAAGGCCATCACTGATTGGGCTACTATTTCGTGGAGCTAGTTTTGGACTAGTCGTATATAACGAGTGCCATATACACAAAGTCCAATAAACCAGAGATGTATAATCCCGGCTTAAGCGTGTAACATAAATTATTGAATTGTTTGAAAAGGACGCAACAATCGTTTGACTCATTATTATTTAGGACGTTAATTCCAAGAATAGTGTTGATGTTGTAAGGAGAAACGCTTGGCGGTGTCATTGCTACTTGTTTACTATCATATCATTATTTCTTGAAAAACGTATATTTACACAGCGTAATATACTGTATATATCTGTTAAAAGGCCTAATATATTTACTATTATTATTATTCAGATATTTTTTTGTTATTAGCAGTAAAATCAAATAAAACATTTATAGTATATTATGCACGTGAATTGAACTTGACGAAGTAGTATCGGCAGATGTACGTCTATATCACACCTATTTGATCGTGACGATATTATCAAGATGACATAATATGACGCATTTGATTCGTATTATTTAGTAAATGGGAAAGTAAAAATGTAAGGGATGATGGAGAGCGTAACACTCATTTAGATATCTTCCCTGTCGCTACATCTGTACCATTTGATAATTTTGAAATCAACAAACACTTTGAGCCGCGGGAAATACAAGTTAAGAACTTGTTAACGTCACGTTATTCCTCATTATGAATATTCACAACAGCATACAAAAGCATCTATATTTAAGGCTGTTGCCAGAGTGTAAGACGCCATTATATTGATTGTATTTAGTGCGTTTTGCTGATACGCACAATTGCTATATATATGAAAGCGACTAAAAACAATATCTAACTCATTACCGTTGTCTACCTTGTAAGTGTGAAAGTCAATTTCCCACTTGAGTTCCTGAGATAATAACAATACAAGCGGCTTTAAGAAGTATTTTTATTCTTTTGTTAAGTTGGAAGCTACTCCTTGTTCAAGGTCCAATGATCGCCCCTGATTTCAAAAATTACACAAAAATAGTTGCTCACAAAGAGCGCAGTATAGATTACTAACTGGTATAATATAAGTAATAAAAGCTAATCTAAACTAGCTGATGCATAATATATATGTTTTATAAATAATTACATATGCTTTACAGTTCCCGTACTAAACTTCCTAGATCACAAGTATGGTCAAGCTCACATTATTTCTTTAGGGGCCCTCTATCTCTCTCAGTGACCATATGCAATGACTTTGCCCGTCTATTCGGAGAGTTACGGCGAGTTTAACATGTAATAGAAATTAAAGCGTTTGTTTCTACATGATAATCCGTCAAACAACATATTGTGTCTATGCAAACTCTAATTGTTATTATTGGTAAAGCACCTCTAACAACATTTCCAAGAAAAACAAGGATATAAAAGGCCACGAAAAAACGGAGAAAATACTTAACAAACCCAACCAACAACTTCTCTTCCAAAAACTACTGCTAATACAGTTCAAGATGTCAAAATCCACTTTGATATTCCTTGTTGTCCTCCTTGCTTGCCTTGCTAGTGCTGACTCCATCTGGTGCAATTACCGTACTGGGGCCGGTTCTTGCGTTTTGCCCGGTGTTGGGTAAGCTTATTTTTATATTTAGAAATGACTTAATTAAAAACTAATTTTCATATTTTATTTTGTAAAACAACAGGCCAACTTACTCGTGTGGACAAAAGGCTGGCTACAAGAAGTATAAGAGCGACGCTGATCAACGCTATTGGGATGCTGACTACCAATCTACCTCTTTTGCCAAGTTTGAAAAGTGCTGCAAGGCTGCTGGCAAAGGTGTCTGCCGTGGTTAAGCAAGTTGCTTGGTATGGCTGTTTATTCTTATTGCTGTATTTACAGCAAAATAAATATTTATGCATATTATTATAACTATTAATCAATCATTACTTTCACTTTATTAGACATATGCAAGCTACTTATCATAAGCGTTTAGTATTTTTATTTTCCTGGCTAAAAATTACTATTTTTATGAATAAGCAATTTTTTCTTGCTGCCTCTCTTTCTCTCTTACTTTATCATTTTACGTTTATCATATATAAGCGTGACATTTTTTGTTAATACGTGGCTATTTATTTGGAACTTATTATAAGATGTTGGTTCCATTATTGTGACAATTTATAAGAGACGGAAACTACTAAAATAATGATAATAATATAGCGGTATGATATGACAACGTAGTAGCAGCAGTAACTTTTATTAGAAGTTTGAATATTGGGGGGGATGAATAATGCTATGAATAAACCAATGAATAGCATAGCTACAAAAGACTCTGCAACACAGGTGCCACATGTATTTGGCTATATCATTCACAATGTTATACACATTGAATACAGCATTATGAATATAATATGTAATAAATCAAACAACAATAACAAAACACAATTATGATAGGTACAGGAACAAGTTTGATTTTTCATTTTTTTTTATTACTATTACTAGATGCACAGCTTTTGCTTTCATTTTCTTAATGAAATAGAGTATCAGTTGACAGAACAACATGTAACTCTATACATCATTCAAGTTTTCTTTCATTTTTTTTTTGTTTAATAAAAAATGCCATCAAATCAAAGAGTAATTAAAAAAAGAATTTAACCTTTTATATATATATTTGTATTTGTAAGGATAAAAATATAAGTTACAGCTTTAAATATCAGACAACACTGTTGCGATAAAAATGATGACAATAATGATGATGATGATAGGATGGATATATAACGATAGAATGAATTTTTTTAATGATGTTGTCGTCTGTTTCGTGGGCCATCATTCCGTCGCTGACCACGATTATATGGTTGATGTTGATGATGATGCTGTTGATGTTGAAAGTTCTTGGCTCCAGTATGTGGTGGTCCCCCATGCATAGGTCCTCCTCCTCCTAACCCTAATCCGCCCGGTCCCCCTGGTCCACGATGATCATTGTTACCATGTCGACGAAATGGGGGTGGTGGGGCAAGCGGTCCATTAGGTGGCCGGAAAGGCGGCGGTGGAGGCTGCTGCATTTGTCCATTACCAGATCGAAAAGGCGGGGGTGGGGGTGGTCGGAAATGAGGCGGAGGTGGATGTGAGAAATCATTATTCATGTTACCATTGTTGTTATTAATATTATTATTATTATTATTATTATTATCGGGTCGACGCATCGGTCGGAAAGGCGGAGGTTCCATCCCATTAGATGGTGGGGGTGGGGGTCTGAATGGTGGTGGAGTACCTTGTGGTGGCATATTTCCTCCAAATGGATGACGTGGTGGCTGCTGTTGATGTTGATAGCTTTGATGTTGTTGCTGCTGATAGTTTTGTTGCTGCTGTTGCTGTTGCTGTTGTTGCTGTTGAAATCCCCCTCGCATGGGTGAAACTGGAAGTGGCATGTTTGGAGGTCGAAATAATGGTGTATCATTGGCATTAGCAGTAGGTCGTGGTGCATTAGCTGGTCTAAATGGAGGTGGTTCAATTCGGCTTGGTGGTGCATTATTGGGTCTGAATGGTGGGGGTTCAAATGATCTGACAGATTCTTCCTGTGTAGTTTCCTCCGCAGCATGTTGACTAGCATCAAATTTATCAACCGAAGTTTCTCCCGGTCGCGGTCGTGTCCAGAATCGAGTAGTATGATCATTTGAACCAGAAACTAAAATATGGCCCACAGGATGCCAATCAAGAGACCAAACGTTCGAATCGTGTGCTGTTTCTTGTTCACCAATAGGATTATCCTGTCTAATATCCCGATTTAGAATGTTAATTATCAATAAATTATCTTTAAAAGCTTTTATCAGAAAAAATTTACATAGACTTACCCTGTCATCCAGAACATAAGAGCGCCATCAGATCCGCCTGTGGCTAATAACCGTTCATGGTGTGGATGCCATTTTGCAGCTATTTATATTTATATTTTTGTTGAAAGAAAAAATAATAATAATATTAGTCATACTATTTCTTACAACAATAATCCAATATCAAACATATATAGAGAATACATACAGCAAACTTCTCGTTTGTGGCCTCTAAAAATTTGTAATTCTTTCATTACTCGGATATCATACACGCGTACTAATTGATCTCTGCCCGCGGAAACTAACCAATTTCCGTTCTGGTTCCACTGAAGTGCTAATACCGTATTTTTATGGCCATGACTATGAAAGATCAAAAATGATAAAACAAAAAAAAAATCAATAGATTGATCATGGGTGGACTTGTGTATATGGTTAATTAACATAAAACTCACAGTGTTGTAATGTTTTTCGCTGTTTTAGGATCCCATAACTTGATAAGATTATCTTTACTTCCGGAAGCTAACAATGCTTTATATGGATGCCAGTCCACACATTTTACATCCCAACCATGTCCAGACAAAGTTTTCTCTTCCGTACCAGTATTGAAATCCCATATTTTAATAAGCGAGTCATCTGAACAAGTAGCAAAACGAGTATCTGAAGGAGCAAATCTATTTGATAAAAGCTACTTGAATAAACCAATACTATATGTGTAGATAAACATAAGTAAATATATAAGAAAAAGAAAACTTACGTCAAATCACGAATCGCTTCCTTATGTCCCTGAAACATTTTTAAATTACTCATATTGGATTGCCAATATTTAACAATACCACTGTGGTCACCGGTGACCATCCAATTGTCGTTGTGAGACCAATTCATTGCACGTACGGCGGAGTCATGTGCCTAAAAGTAAAAGAAGACATCAGTAACCAAGGTGATGCATAATTTAATTATTAATATACAATAAAAAAACACGATTATAACTACTTTACTTGTAAAATTGTTTCGAAATTAAACGTCAAACCATTCCATAATGTAAATTCACCACTAGAAGATCCTGTAATTAATCGACGACCTTCGGGTGTCCACTATCATAATTTGTAAGAGAAAAAAATAATAAAGGCCAAGAATTTTAGTTATATTTTATTCTTTCATCAACTTTTCCATCTGCTGTACAAAAAGGAATATGATCATTACCCGAACAACATTGACTGGATACCGAATTTTATTTGTAGAAGTATGAACGAATTTTGTAGTAACAGCATTGATAGGATTGTCTAAATACGCAACAGGTGGCATCAACTAATAGTGATAGTTGTTTTTCAATTTTGTTTACAGGTTTTCTTTATTATTATAACTTGATTTTATTTTTCATACAACAAAATTACAAAAGTTTCTCTTATTTTCTAGAGTAAAATAAAACCAAAAAAAAAAAAAAAGACTTACTTCAACTATAAAATTGGCGTCAGGTCGTAAAAATCTTGTATCTCTTCGATCACGTATCCATACACGCTCCTAAATAGATCCCACACAACATGATAAAACAAGACATAATGCAATATTCAGTATACAATGTCCTTTAGCAAAATAATAAAGATAAAAATTCCTTTCTCTTTTATTGTTTATGTAAAATGTAAAATGTAAAAAATAAACAAAAACTAATCCATTCGGTACACTAATACACATCAAAGGAAAAGACAAAAAACATATAAAGTGACATCAAACAGCTTAAATGTACGAACCTGCATCCAACGTGTCAAACTATGATTATAATCAACTGTACGCCGTTGAATCGCTTTACGCATACGTTTACCATCAAACACCATTTTAGAAAACGGGACATTGCCTTCACCTTGGGGTCTTAATGGAGATCTTCCTACGGGTCGTCCAACAACACCTGAAGACGTAACATTGTTGTTGCTACTCCCGCTACCAGTTGCTGCTGCCGTCGTTGAAGGTGCATTGGCTACTTGGGCCATTGTTATAAATATTTTAGATCGGTCACGAAGAAAAGAGAGAAGAAAAGAAATTCGCTTTGACTATTTTTTTTATAACTCCCCCAATACAAAACTAAACGGGCTACATCCGCTGTGGCCATAACCACCTGTATAACTAAAAACCTTTTATATCCTTGAAAAACTTTGTTGTTTTACTTGATTGTACAAATACTAGTTATCTTCTGCTGTTCCTACAAAACTAAACCAATATTTTTAAAAGTATCTTTTTTTTATTACTACAAAATTATTACATATTATCTAAATATGAGAATAGGAGGAAACACTTCATAAAATTACTGTTTCTTTTCGCTATTATTCAGACCTTTTTTTTATTAATGATAATGAGGAATTAATAAAGCTACCAACTCGTAAAGACATAATTGCTATTTTTTTCATGCAGTCTCGGTAACAGCTGTTGAAGCAGATAATTTTAAAAAAAATCGTGTGACATCATTTTATTAATAAGGTTGCTGGATACCATAATAGATGAAATATTCTGCTTAAAAAAAAGTGTTTTTTTTATTCATCAATTTTCCCATAATATTTTGCCCACAATATAATAGAACATATAATGTAGCTGGGATATACAACGATGAATTACATATTACATACTATAGAAAGGACGTGAATCCTTGCTTTACAACTCAAATTCGTAATTTGACTTCAAGAGCCGCCAGTAATCAATTTGGTTTGATCAATTAAACCGACCTTTTTTAGTGTAGGAACTGTGACAAACCAAGGAACCATCTCACCTCGAATAATACATTATAATACCAACTTCATAATAGACAGTAGTAATCCGATTGAACAAAAAATACGACAGGGCTAAACGCAAAAAAAAAGCGTTTCATTTTATCTGCTAGCTTTTTCGCAAGGTTGATGATTATTAGTAAAATGACGTCTGGATTAACTACCATCATATCCTCTCAATAATTAACACTGCTGACAAAAGAGAGCACTACACAAGCTGTTTGCTACCCCAACCACTTACTCCTTGATGAAGTAATGACTACATTGCTCGGTTCTTCCATTACTGCCATTTAAAATTTAATTTGTATACATTTCATCATAATCTATCTCCTGCACTCTGAAATAATTGAGTTTTCATTTGGACAGTGAAAAAAAACCATGGACAGCTTTCATCACTAGACATTCCGCCTTTAGCCCCCAACAAAATCTCACAAGATACTAGATCTAGCTTATTAATCTATTAACCTACTTTGGTCCCATTATTATTGTCTATTACATTATACACTGGGAATTTCTACAGACACCTCACTCTTATAGAAGGCAAATAACAATCTTATATGAGTACGTTATATCCAGCCACCTATCCAACTATTGTAATTATGTATCTTGAAATAGTTTATAAGGCTAATATTAGCACTTTAGCAGTTTAATTTTCTTGAATAAGAGTCAAAATCCCTTATCATATCTCACTATATCGTCATATACACAAGCCGACGCTATAGTCTATATGAAGATATAAGAAACAATAAGTACCTGCTTTTAGGATTACGTATGATGAGCAGCTAAATAAGTACTACTAATGATGTTGATAGCATTGTTACTACAATTTATATTATCTGTGTTTGATAACTTTTTATTTGTCAGGTGTGCCCGTAACAATTCCCTTCTATAAGTCTTTATCCATTTCATCAATTTAACTTTCCCCCCTATAAGTACTTTTAGTTATTACATTCACTCTTTCTCTCTGTATATATACCCCTTCTTCACTCCCCTTGTACCACTGTGATTTTCCTACTCACGTTCCATCAATAATAAATAAAAATAATATGCACCTATCTAACCCAATCATAATAATATCGGTTACTTGTTCTATTATACCATATCAAACAGATCATATCCAAATGAGACATATAATAATAATATGAAACATATCATGTATCAAATATATATTGAAACTAAAACAACAAATGAATGCATCATTATAGGATAGATAAGTTATACAACAAAAAATAGACATATAGACTTAAAATCAAATAATATAGAATTATCTTTTTATCTTAATACTTTATTCATATAATAAAAGGCCTCATCGATTCTTGCAAGACTTATATTTTGTTATGTATCTCTATCTATTTTTATCTTACCTTATTTTATCCATATTTCCCACTCATACAACAACTACGAGAAAGCAACTCCCATGTCTCTAGGTACAGCTCAAATTACTCTTTCAATAAACTAAACACAATAAATTTTAATTTATAACGAGGATTCTGTAATTTTATACAAAAGTATGACGGTGACATATCGTTTTACTAATAAAAAAAGGATTTACAATGAAATAAATATGATCCAAGTAAAGAATTTTTTTTTCTGTTTATAAAGGTATTAAAATGACTGGAAATATCGATAGCCAAAAGGTAGATTACCATAACAACTCCCCTTGTTCTAAACCTATGTTTCACTAACCCATGTCTACATAACACTTATCAACAGTAAAGTGATTGGTTCGTCTTTTTCTTTTATAAGAGCGGGCCATTGGTTATTTTATTTTTTTCCAGATTTTTATTTTTATTTATTTTTTACTTTCTATTTTTGCTAGGTAACACTTAAAAGCTTCTTTTACTATGCAACAAATTAATAAAGTTTTGGTAAACTACATATTGAACTACCACTTAGTAACCGAGATTTTCAACATTCTCATAATAAAAAAGTTTTCTAATGTAGTTTAATGACCACAAGAATTTCATTTCCCCAAGATTAATATTTTGTTTTCAGTGTAACCAACTTTAATATATATATTAATAACAAAACATACCCAAAGAATGAAAAGTTTAATAGAAAGACGGAAAATATTTATTTTTTCGTTTTTCTATAAAAAAAAATACCTCAAAAACTATATATCACCACCAAAACAAATGTAGTAGTGATATAGTTTTGAGCCGGTTAAAAAAGGTATTTTATGCAGTCAAAGTGACTTTTTTTTTTGGCAAAAATATTTTCAAAATTAATTAAAAAAATATGCCCAAGGCGAGGATCGAACTCGCGACCTTCGCGTGACTCTGGTATATCATTATAATATAAGCACGGCGCTCTAACCAAACTGAGCTACAAGGGCACCTGTTCTTCAAAGGACTTAGTTTAAAGATAATGGAAAGGATTTTGCAAAAAATTAAGCTAAAAAGTTAAGAAAATAGAAGGATAAAAGGCTAATTAGATTAGTTTTATGCAAATTAAGTCGATTGCCGTCTGGGTTGCAAAATTTAAACCCAGAATTACATACTATTACCTAGTAAAAGGTTTTTATTAATATATATTAAATATTATAATTAAAGATATATAAAAAAGATTAAGTTAAAAAGTTAAGAAAATACAACTATAAAGACTAATAATTAGATTACTTTTATAAGATATAGATCAACTACTATCTCAACTTTAAAATTTGAAACCTAGAACTAGATGTCATATGTAGGCCTAGTTATATGGCATATATTAATTCTTTATCTTAGATAATTTTAATTTAAACTACTAAATGAATGTTGTATCTAATATATATTATTCATAAAGATAATTATTTGTCATTTTAATTATTAGAATCCTTACGGTTTGATTTGGTTTGGTTTCTTAGAAGAACTGAATCGAACTGACCTTTAGTGAGAACCAAACTGAACCGAACTGTGAGGAACCGAGAAGAACCAAAAGAAGAACCGAGGAATAAATAATAGTAATTTAATGGTCTTTTTTTTTTTTTTAAAAAAAAAAAAAAACCAGAAATCTTAAAACATAAGCACAATAAACTTTTTATATGCAGCTACAACTATAACAAAAAAAACCAAAGTAATTAAATTCCATTTATCATCAAAAAAAGTGAAAATACATACTTTAAGTATTGTATGTAGCTCTATTTTGAAGTGAAAATATATAGTATCAATCAGCACTCTGTAAATGTGTTCAAAAAGTGCTTAAATAGAGAACCTATTTAGATAAACTTCCAATAAGTAAAAGCATTGTTCACTACTACGTAATGGCTCAAATTTCTAAAAAAAACTGCCCTTTGTGAAATTGAAAACCACACTTTGAGAAAGATCAAACCGCCCTTTAAGAAAAATTTAACTGAACTTTGATTTTTTTTATAAGCTGCCCAAAACTGCCCTTTGGTATTGGAACCACTGTATTTTCGAAAATGAAAATTATACTTTTAGGAGCTCAGTTAGGAAAGGCACGAGCTATATATGGATGTTAGTTATAGCTATTATTCTTTTATTATGCATGGTTATTTTTCAGTTCTCTAAATACTATCTATTAAAATGATAAAAGTGAATCTCAGTTGATACTATTAATATGGATTTGAATTTCGCACATACTCTTTATTCTTTTTAAATGATAAATACCACAAAAGAAGTGGAATTGATTGTAAAATGAATAATTTAAATCTGTTCAACTTTAGTTGGTACAGGTTATATATGCTTTTAGTTTAATATATTCATCTAAACCCCGAATGCCCTCCAAAAGTAATAATTATAACTACCTTCATAATATTGTAATTACTTATTACAGTGGTACATAGCATATAGTAATAAGGCTGAGGGACAGTCTTTTACTTTCTAGGGTTAGAAAACTGGTCAGGTTTAAGAAAAATGGCATTAGGATGTTGATCCAGTTAAATGCACATATGCAAGATCTTTTTGCATATGAGTATGGGCATGTGTTTGTCCCGTAACAATATACTATACTATATAATGTTTAGTTTTTTTTATCATCACTAACTTTTATAAAGCAATAAAGAAGATAAATCTAGTACAGGTATATTCACAAAAGCCTTTTAGTAGTTTATGTTGGTTTCCAACAACTTTAGATGCTGATTTTTATTAATAATTTGGCTGCAAATTATTAAAAGCCCAGTATGTCTTAGTCATTATTCGTTTTTTTTTATATAATATAATTGATTGATCCTTACTGAAATATAAAGTCATTGAATAAAACACGGGGGCCGAAAAAAAGAAAATGTAATGATGAATAGGAGATAAGGAAGTCAATGAACAAAACAATATAGAGAAAGAAAATTAGCCAGAAGGATGCACTTTGTTTTGTTTATCAGTTTGGGTACGTCATAAATGAAGTGTTGTTTGGTACTAACTCCATGAGGACAAAAAATCTCTTGGTGAAGAATATAGTGCCAATGTGCAGACCAAACATGTAGGAGAGTAGTGACAATAAGACAATAAAACTCAAATTTAATCTTAATCATTATATATTCATTATTACAACATCCTAGTATTCTTTCACCTTGCGCCTGCCATCAAACTGTTCTTGAATATTATCAATAACACTTTATACAACATTTTGCTTTTATATGATAGTAAAAAACGACAAAAAATAAACATGAATACAAAGAAATATATATCCAAAAGCTATAAAGATATAAGCATATGTAATATAATTCATTGTTGAAGCTTAGAAAACAAGTAGTAAATCAAATAAAAGCAGCCACTTTTAAGAAAAGCATACAGAAAAAATAGAAAAATTCAATAAACTGATATAATCTTGATTCATTATTGATAAGAAAAATACATGAAGGAAAACAATTAAAAAAAAAGAAGGCAATGATACACCAAAAAAATAGACAAGCATACTATTATTTTATTCTTTGCTATTACAACAAATTTATTAGAATATAACGAGAAAACTTGCTCTGTATCTGCTCACTGTAATATTGTATGTACACTTTCTTTTAATCTTTTCTTTCCTTTTAAGTGTGTTACATAAATTATAACTATTCCTGGTTTGAGTGTCAGTCTATAAATTTCTTGAAGTTAAAACGTATAGGAATAACCTTCGAGCCGACCGCCGTATCGATCTAATCTATTTGTATGTCTCTGCTAGCTCAAAGGACTGACATCGTCTAATTAAATGGCGTATGCACTGGCCTCTATTATACAAGTTACAATACTGTCGTTGTGGAGCACCAGCAGCTATTGGAGAACACTATACCAACTGCTCACTTCTTCAACACCATCTACAATAACTACTACAAGCATTTGGTTCTTTACCAAACCTAGTTTCACCTCAACAGCCTATAAATCATATTCTAAGCAGGTTACCACATTCTGAAGTTAGTCTTACTCTTGGTAAGTGACAATCCACTTTCGCCTGCTTTACTTCAAGTTCTCCAAGAAATTGACAGGCTACGTCATCCAGCTGATACGTATAACTACGTTGAGAAACCAGCACCATAAGAAGCCCTTCAGGCCGCAACCACAATCATATCCCCTCCAAACATATAAACACGTACTAGTAATTATTACATCATCCCTTACACTACCTTACTATTTAATATTTTAGTTGGCCATTCTCTCATCTTTTCCCGCCTACTGTCCAACCAAACTTTATTCCCATTATGGATTTTTTTTAGTTATGATATCAATGTTCGTAAACACCACTTTTATATTTTTCTTATCCCTTTGTACCGCAAGAAACCAACTACATGTCTATAGACGAATGTCACTTGATCCTCCATAATAAATAAACAAAAAAAAATTTCAGCTATAGGAATAGTTATTGAGTTAGAACTCAATTTCTGTACTATTGACTCTTAGTTCTTATAAGTCTCACAATATGTTGTATGTAAATTATTATACTTTTCAACATTCGATGTGTATATAATTTACTCTTTTTTTTTGGTATAGCACTTATAGATGTATAACATATAAAAGCTATGTATTAGAAAGAGACTTTATTTACGCATCTGTGGTATATATGCGTACATGAGGTGTAATACTAGAAAAATAATGGTACATACAGCTAACGATTTCTATGAATATATACCAAATCCGTCTTGTTATTAAGTTCTCTACTGGTATCAATATATGATTAGAGAGTTCTTACTCAATATTCTTCACAATTACAATGTCACCCTGAAAGTTGTACATTTAGTTATCCACAAGAATGTCATACTTTTGTGAGATGAAAGAGATGTATCCGTACAGGTGTTAATATCATTTTGTCCTTGTTGAAACTAGTTGATGGAGGGGGTAAGAAGTTCATTCTAATGGCTTTCCATGCTGCATTCAATAAATTATATTAATATATTAGTTAAATGACATTGTATCCTGCAACAAATAATAATAAATATACCCATTGACACGATTTTGGTACATCAATGATCCAACAGACGCTGGATCATATAACATAATTCTTTACATTGCTTTTTTTATAATCCTTTACAAAATACATAACGTTATTCGCGTGGGTTTCAAAATCCATTCAAGGCGTTTGCTTATTACGAAAGACTTTCAGAGTACTCAGACACACGAACATACCAATATTTGCATACGACCATTACGATTGGGCATTCTTTTTGAGCCAGGTACGAGGAGATGGTATTAATTACGTCAAATAAAAATGAATTTCAAGTAGTTGCATTCTGTTACTGCTTTGACTTGGGCATTGATATCATTTGTCATATAAATGAACGACAGAAATTGTTTGCTTGTTCAAAGAAAAAAAAAAGGTTATTTTTCGGAGTTTGCTCATTAAACTCAAAGTGTTCCTGCTTGCTAAATATATTTTACACTTTTCCTTTATTGATTATTGGACTAAAAAGAATGCCTGATTTCATACGCTCTTTACCACCGGAAATTGTCACTGATGTACTGTTATTGCTCAACCAAAAAGATTGCATCGAGTGCATGAGAGTGTGCCAAAGCTGGTTCAGTCTTATCCCATCGTGTGCAACGCGTCTTTGGAGTGAACTCATCATTTCTTATGATTCATGGCCAAAAGCCAACTACAGTATATTTCATTGTCTTGGAGCTCACGTCAAAACAGTATCTATTAGATACCCAGACACATGGAATATACTGAAACGACTTGAACAGAAAAAATGTTTTGCTATAAAAACTTTAAGTAGGTAAGCAGTTATTGGCCAAATGTAACGTATACCTTATAAAACAATTGTAGTGCTAATGGAAGTCAGATATAGAGATAAAAAAACATCGTCATTATTCTTCGTCATTATTAGACGAGTATGATACATTTTACACCACCATCCAGACGCTTGCGAATACACTGACCCAATTATTTATCAATTTTCATCCATACGACATCTCATTAACAATGTTGTTGGATGTTTTACCCAACTTGACTCATTTATCAGTGAAATTCAACAAAAAATGTCATTTTAGTCTAATACACGATGAACCGGAGGTATATAAGCAACGGAAATATGTACTACAACAAGATAGCGAGGAAAAAAGAAATATCGTTTACCTATGCTTGGATAATACATTCGATTTCAATACTAGAATTCAACCTGTATTACGCCGTTGCCCACGACTAGAGTTCTTTCTAATCTCAGACTTTCATAAAAAGAAATTTGCGACTGATTTGCCAGCACATCAAATTCAGACTACTCTCAGATTATGCTCATCCATCCGATATATTCTTTGGAACGTTTTGATTAACGCCAAAAACTTTGAAAGAGAGTGGCTCAGCTTGTCAATGAAAAAGAAAATAATAGTTAGCAATGACATCAGTGATATTACAAAAGAACAAAAAGAGACCAGTTTTTCAAGGAAACAAAGTAATGACAGCAAAGAAGGTGGGGGTGTATTCTCATTACAGGAATTCGTATATTCTGGTGCACTCTATCAACAGCAGCTAGTTCCTATTTTGACAAAGTCTCGAAATACACTGCAGCGGATACATCTTTCATTCTTGGATGTGGATCAAATTCAAAGCAATATGAAACACTTATATTTTCCCCGGTTAAAATCATTGGAACTTGTCGGTTGTAATGAAATAATAATGGAAAATCTTGAATGGTTTGATTGTTGTTTTTTTCAAATGCATCAACAGCAACTTGAAGAGCTTAAAATAGAACTGGATATACCTTTGTTCCCCGCAGAAGAAGAAGAAGGGGATGGATCAGGCGGTTTGGACAATATAGTTGAAGTGATCAGTAAAAATTTAAAAAGAATCAAATACCTCTGTCTCAGCGTAACTTGTTTTCGCGATGATATTTGTTGTCGCACTATGAATCTTTTTTCTTACAATAATCTTGGTCTTCAACATATCGAATTATCAGGAATACCAATAGCAAACCAAGGGCTACTCAGTTTGACTAAGCTTCCACAACTACAAAAGTTGACTCTATCTGGACCAGAGCTATATCGTTATCTAACTGAAGATGGCTTCATTGAATTTGCTCATAGCCTCAAGGAACAAAATACGATTCAGTCTTTACAGCTGTGGTGTGCTTATACTGTTTATGTAACTGACATTGTTCTGGAACAATTTGCTCGAATTGATAGCTTAAGGATATTACGTATTTCAGGTAATACAATTATTACAGATGCGGGTGTCAATGCATTCGGTAATATTGTTAGCAGTAATAGTAGTGATAGTATCAGAGCCACTGTGGGTAACAGCGGAAAAGAAAATAGTACAGTTCATAGGAGAACCTTATACTACAAAAAAAAACTAGAATTGTATGCTTGTTGGTCAGTCTCTTCTCAAAATCCTAATGCAGTATTTGTATCTTATTCTAACATGTATAGAGACTAGTTATTCGACAGGTGTAAATATATCATTATTATAAAAAGTTAATAGGTTAATAAAATTGTTAATCACACCGTTTCCTATTTTTGTACAATATATACACATAGCGCAATTATCACCTCTCTCTTGTTACTGATAAATAGATGAGATGCCGGTAATATACATCGTAAAACTCCCCATTATAGACCAATTTGTGTTAGATCTTGTTGACGACAATCATGTTACCGTGAACAATTATGTACAGCCCCCTATAATGGGTCTTTACTGTGGGTTCCGCTTTTCGGAAGTGTACGTACAATATATATTAAAATACCTTGATGCAACGAAGTGATGAATAGAATTTGTAGAGTTTTCAATTTTTTTTACATATTCCTCACTCTTTATTATAATATATTGCCCTTTTTTATGTGATGGATCGTCAGACTATCTTTTTTTCTATAGAATATAATTAGAGCTTATAAAAGAAGTCTATTCTCAATCCCTACTTCAAATGGTATTAGTATCATCTAAAAGCTGTAGGTAGGTTTAATTGCTAAAGATTGTATGTAACGTGGATAATCAACCATAACTACCACTGCGTTTGGACACGCTCGAAAGTCTATAGATCTACTATACATATAATAGATTATATCTTGGTCATAGTATGAAACTAAACGATGAAGTTACCACTAATCGTTAGTTTCCTCAGTTGCACTGGGATCAGGATATACATGGATATAAAATTTATTGAATTTCAGATGTATCTTCCACAATAGTAGCTGCAAGTGTAATTAAAAAATGATGGATTTATATTGTAGTGGCGGCAATGAGAATGATATGTTCAACTGTTGTGCGTATCGACTGGGAAACTAATTTGTATTGATACTGTTAATGAACTTATTTGTGGATAATTATTGTGACGGATACTATGTTTGCTTTATTTTCAAATTTAATTACTCCATTATACCACACTTTCAAATGGTATAGATAACCAACATATGGCAAATGCCAATGTACTACATAAAGAGTTGAAGAAAGAAGAAATATAATGAATAAGACTACCTTGAAAAAAATATGCCATTAGATCTGAAGGAAATGGGTAAACATATATATTTGATGTCGCATAAAACAGTACCCTACTTGTAGGTCCATTCTTACTGGAGTCGTTTAAATGTCTTGGTATCGCTTCAAGACGGTCAAAGATTCTTGTATCAATATATATGACTGAAAAAACACTATTCTATTATTTAATCCAAACTCTAGGTACTTGTTAACGTTGGTAGGTCATAGCCACTGTTATATATAGTGATAAGACTATATGTGTTGGAAGTGTGTTTCATTATATATAAAAACGTCGGTCTCTTTTGTTCCATATTAATCAAGCAACTATATCACTAATGTTTCTTTACACATAAATAGTAAAGAGAATGAATAATTTAACGGGTATACATTTCTTATACCGAATAGTGTTTCAGAATTTGTTGATATATATGCAGCTGATATAATGATTATCATACTGGAAACCAAACGTCAAAAAAGTCGAAATTTTTAAATTATGTGCATGTCTAATCGAATAAGTTTTTTTTATTTTATTTCTTATGTGTGAATCATGAAAGGAGAATGAAGATATTTTGTTATTGAATTTATCGATCGACTTCACCAAACACAATATCCTATAAAATAGACAGAACAGGAGAAAAGAAGAAAAGACAGATTAGAATATTATTTCATTTTGATTTATACCCAAGTTATGCATGATAGAAAGTATAAATAAATATCAACAAGTGCTTACCATTGTACCAATGAGAGCGACCATATCGGGCAACTGAAATAATAAATGGTTATAATTAGACTCCATATATTTTATATACTTTGACCAATTCCAAAACTATACTTACCAAGTGACCACGAGACATGAAGTCGGAACCTTGCAAATGGTTGAAACCAGGTGCCCTAAAACAATTCATGTGAGTAATCCAAGTTAAAAATATTAACCATAAACAATCCAATAAAAAATTACTTACTTAATCTTACAACGGTAAGGTCTATTGCTACCATCAGAAACCAAGAATACACCAAATTCACCCTTAGGGGCTTCAATGACAGTATAAGTCTAATTAAATAGATATGGGATTAATCTCCATACATACGAAACAAAATATTAAACGAATAACCGGTAAAAAAAGAAACTGTTTTTTTTACCTCGCCTGCTGGAACAGAGTAACCTTCAGAGTAAAGCTTAAAGTGATGGATCAAAGCTTCCATGTTTTCCTTCATGGCAGCACGTGGTGGGGGAGCAATCTACAACAAATAAGATCAACAACAGTGTTAATATAAAATATAAAATTACCAGTACAATAACGATCATTCATATCAATCCAAAAAAGAGGGTGGTTTTTTTTACCTTCCAATCATCGACCTTAACGACACCTGGGGGCATTTGATTGATACATTGACCAACGATACGGATAGATTGACGCATTTCTTCCATACGGATCAAGTAACGATCGAAACAATCACCGTTTACACCAACGGGGACATCGAATTCGACCTTATCATAAGCATCATAAGGAGCAGACTTACGGATATCCCACTTGAAACCGGAACCACGGACCATGACACCAGAGAAACCCCAATCTTGAGCTTCCTTAGTTGTGACGACACCAATACGTTCGGTACGAATTTGCCAGATACGGTTACCACTCAACAATTCTTCGACTTCGTCAATACGATCACCGAATTGCAATGCCCAGTCATGAATATCGTCAAGAAGACCGATAGGGATATCGGAAGCGACACCACCGGGACGGACATATGCAGTGTGAAGACGAGCACCAGAAACACGTTCATAGAATTCCATCAACTTTTCACGCTCTTCGAACATCCACAAGAAAGGAGTCAAAGCACCAACATCCATTGCGTGGGTCATGACAGCCATAATGTGGTTCAACTGAAAAAAATATCAAAAAAATTAGATCCCATTATCAACATCAACATCCTTTCTCTCCTCTTTCTTTGCTGTGCTTATCCCTCTTTATAAAAAATCTTTCTTAATTGAAAATAAGTACTAACAACTCTGGTAATTTCACCAAACATGGTACGAATATATTTAGCACGTTCGGGAACTTCAATATTAAGCAACTTTTCAACAGCCAAAGAATAAGCTTGTTCGTTAGTCATCATGGAAACGTAATCAAGACGATCGAAATAAGGCAATGCTTGCAAGTATGTCTTGTATTCAATCAATTTTTCAGTACCACGATGCAACAAACCAATATGAGGATCAGCACGAGTGATTTCTTCACCATTCAATTCCAAAATTAAACGCAACACACCGTGAGCAGCAGGATGCTGAGGACCAAAGTTGACAGTAAAGTTACGCATTTTAGCTTCTTCTTCTTCGGATGCAACTATAGTATTAATAATTTTTTTTTTGTCTTGTTAAAATACATCCTCCATATTTTTTTTTTATATTGATAGTTTTGATCGCGTAAAAATAAAGATCGTGTTATATATTGGTTGCTATAACAATAAAAAAATCTCGTGTCGTTTTATGTTGTTGTTGTTGATATGCAAAAAGAAATTAATAATAAACTCACCATTAGCTTCAGTATCTTCAGTAATGGTAGTAATAGGAATATTTTCAACAGTTTGGTTGCTGGCAGCTGAAGCCATACCACGCCATTGACTGTTCATGGGACGAAAGGCAGGCATAGCTCTGGCTTTGGTGTTATATGAAGGACGAGAGGCCGTAGCAAGTCGACGCGCCCACATTCTCGCGGCAAACGACATTATTATATTATAATTATGCTCTTAAAAAAGAGTTATGAAAGAGTGGGGAGACTATAAATTATAAAAAAAAAGGAAAAAAGAAAAAGCTCTATTGTTGATCAGCCGTTTGCTTTTTTTTTTTGGTTCTTTGTAGGTGTTTTTCGTGTTCCTTTCGTTTTATATTAATTGTTGTAAAAAAATATATTGAATCGATTTTCTAACCTTGTTCCTCGGACAAAGGTATTAATGTGAGGAGCAACTAGGCAAATTTTTGAAATCGTACACTTGTTTTCATCCATCGCCTGGCAGGGCCAAAAACACTCCGACTTAGCCTACGTTATCACGTCACAACAATTTTTTGCTCACACTTTTTTTTTGACTGTGGACTCTATACAGCCAATCGAAGATATGTAAATATTAACATCCAATTAAATTCAGTTTACATAGTAGCTGTCAAATGATACCACAAATAGCCTTGCTATCTTATACTAGAAAGATGTTTTTTTTATCAAACAACTCCACCATATTGGTGAACGTCCTTACGTATTATTCAAAAGACATCACCAAAAAAATTAAAAATGTTTCTCTTGAATAAGTAACAGTGTATAACTATTCAGTCATTGTAAATAAAATAATCAATAACTTTTCTAAAGTCTAAATAATAAACGTAACTTATTATGTGTATAAAAGTAAATAAGTGTAGAAAATTCAATATGTACAACTGTTGTAAAATGGCCAAATACGCTTTTATTTATTTATTCAAAACTAAAAATGATGCACGTTGCTCATATACGCTCATGTTAAATTGAATGGTGATAAATATTTACTGGATTTTTTTATCCTTTCAAATCGTTATATATATATTCTTTTCGATTTGACTTTCAGTACTTGACATCATAAATAATTCTATTTCAATTGAATACCTACACAATAAAAAAAAGAGACGACTAACAATGGTCATCCCTTTTAGTTCACCACTCCTACATAATCCATTTTATTTTACTAATTGGTAATATTGCCTCCACAGGTACTCCAACAGTCTGCTTGTTCTTATTTTACATGTGAACGCCCATTGAAATTCTAGTCAATGGCAAAATATTGGCAAAAGCATCCAACAGTTTTTCTGCTGATTATATATATATGTTTGCTTCTATGGTAATATTGTGAAACAGCTAGTAATATCCGATTTGCTACTAATCAGATCAACGGTACTTAATATGTCACCTGGGAAAAGCTCACGAGATTTGCTGGCCGCAAGTATAAATCAGTGCAGCGAGAGCTTTCTTAATTTAGACATATGTACCCCCCAAACGTAACTCAATTAAGTGTTAGCTTATTTATATCACAATTACTGATATTAAATGGTGTATATAATAACAATACAATCCAAATAAATATCTAATACTGTCGTTCATAGTAATTGCATATTTATAAAAGTAATCAATATAGTGTTTACTAGTTGACGATGTGTTGGAACAACGGCCTCTGATTACTTTTTTGTCGCTTTAAATTAGTAAAGGAGGGGAAAGACCAAGGTTGCCTTGTGGTGGTTTAGGATACAAACTTACTGCATATCATAAGAGTAATCAGATCGGAGGCAGATTCTAGTAATAACGGATGATGTCACAGGAGTCGAAGTGGGAATCGTGGGAAGGGGCTGTTCTTGTGAATGGTGAAAGCGGTGGTGCTTCTTGACCTTAAACTACATAAGCATTTGGACCAGAATTCATGGAATACGTAAAAATAAATAGCATCAATTTTATATCTTAATTACCTTCTATTTGTTGCAGTGTGAGTGTTATTATCGTCAAGGAAGACTTTATTTAAAATATAAAAATAATAATATCGGTATCAATACAGTTAAACCAACAACCTAGCACGTATCTTCTTACATTGGCAAGATGAAAAAGACATGTTTTCATCTCATGATATAATGATCTAAAGGTGTTTGTGTTGTATCAGCATCACTTACTGTTTTCTATTATCGGATTGTTTTACTACGAAAGTTTTTATGTTGAGTATATTATTCTAGTTTCATAACGACACTGGATAAAGATAATAATTTTTACGCTTTTTTTCTTTTACCTCGTTTTAATATAGATTTTTACATCGGGACTACGTAGCTGGTTGCTGTGTTTTTTATATTTGGATTAGTGATAACCTATCTCTCTTTCAAGGATAGATGACTAACTACTTACTATCTATTTTAGATTTGTTTTCTATTTACTAATCAGAAAAAAACACCTATTATTTGGTATATTCTCTGCGAAAAAAGTACGTATCTCAATCAATTATAATAATAATTAATGATCAAACAATAGAAAGTTATGGTCAATCGAACGAGCATAATAACTCTTTTTTTACTAAGGGTATGTAATAATGGTAGCTGCTGTTTTTTTTATTTTTTATCTTACGTATCTAATTTAATCACAATTATAATAATAGCAATCTAAGGTTATATGGACTATAAGTAACAAAATGTCTGACGACATGTCAATCGTGTAAACATGCATGATGTTTTGAAAAATGTGATAACTTGTGATTTATCATGGATACGTAGTGTCTCGTCTTCGGTTTTATAACATGTATTATGTCATAATTTATTATCCATTTAATTTATACGCCTTTACTACTTTATTCATGAGAACTTTTTTTATATATTATTATAACACAAATTAAATTATATCAAATTAATAGTTGAATCAATATAGTATAGATAAGCTAATATACTTGTTTTGATAATTCAAATAAATATATTATATATATCGTCTTTTTTTTTTCGTAAACCGTGTGGAAAACTGGAAAAAAAAAAAAAAACAAGAAACCGAAGAGTGAAGAAGAAAAATAAAAAGAAAAAAAACGTGAGTGCTGCTCATCAGAAGACAACAACACCATTTGGGGTTACACAGAGAGATTTAAATTTGGCACTTTTAAGTTGATCATTAATGTTTGTCGTTTTAAATATAATCCTTTATTTAAGATATGTAAATATATTAGAATGATGTTTTTTTTATAACATTTAATAATCTGACGGTCTGAGTGATTACATAAACCATAGAGGTCCCTGATGAGCACATCATTGCAATTCTAGCACATAAATCTTCTACGGCCAATAATCGATCGTGCTTCATTTTGTCTTTGACTACTCCCCAGAACTGTTTGACTACATTTCATTCTGGTGAGTATGGAGGGAGATACATCACCTTGTAGCCTCTACGTTCACCTTTTCTTATCATTGGCTGGGATTCCTCATGTCAATGTGAAATCGAGCCTCATCAATGAAAACACAATTCTTTGTAAAATCAAGGTTAGAGTCCTTCCACTTCATAAACCATTCATGCCCTATATTACACAAGCTGAGTCATCAAGTTACCAGTTGTTACTTTAAACCACTCCCAGGAAAGCGCAAAAGATACCTTTTAGTTTAATACAATCTTTCGCATTTGAAAATACAGAAATTAGCGGGTGAATGCAAATGTTTTGTTTCCCAATTCATAAGAAATCTGTATTTTATTTATTTATTTAGAGCCCTTGATCAATACTTGTTAAGTGCATCAGAATTCTAAATAATGGAAATATTGCCTAAAATGGTCAGGCAAAAGCAATTATTTCTGATGTGGCCTTCAAACGAATATCTTGAGCCTTATCAAAAATATGAATAAATAGTTAGAGAGGACATGGTTTTTTAATGATGATAGTTTATGACATTTGCTATAGTAAGGTGAATGGGTTACCTTTACGGTGTACTACTTTTTCTTTATCCTCGTTATCGCTTTACTACTTATAATGAAAGGTGTCTGGCAAGGTAACTGACTGCGACGTAAGCACTTGTATTATTGAGACCGTGTATAGAAAAATAGCAATATATTAGTATTACTTCCATTGAAAGCAACATTGTGTGGAGGAGAACCCAAGTTCAAGAGTCATTTATGCGCTATAAAAGTGATAAAGGCACAGGGGTTGGTGTCGAGAGAGATTCTTCCATTCAAATAATGGACTACTGACTCAAGCATCTCTTGCAAGTTTTTTTGTATAATAAAAATGCAAAATGCAAATACTTTTCGGCTTATATCCCCTCCTTTATCTCGTTTTCTGTTGCGAATACTGCTGCGCCTATTATTTGAGCACAATTACCAAATGCTTAACACTGTCGATTTTTAATATCTTGTCTTCAAGCTTCTTCGATCTCTTTGAGGATTCTATTGCACCTGTAATTTTTAATCTTTTTTTGATTTTAATCCAATATCATATTCCTCATTATGACGTTTATACCTCCTAAACTCCTCAAAAACGGTGTTTCTTTTAACAAGGGAAAATCGTTTAATGTTCTGTTTAATATATTTACATCTAATATCAATGTATCAAAATGAGTGCAAGACCTATTTGGATACAACTATTTGTAGTATCAGTTCGCGATCATAAAAATCTTAAATGTAACGTACATGAATCAAAGATCCAGATCTCAAAGGAAAGTTCTTCCAACTGATTGGAAGTAAGGGTATCCAAATCATTCAAGCTATGTGGTTTCCTTATTCGGCATTATTTATTCTTATGATAAAAAATCTTATTGTAATGTAAACAGCTTATATTATAATTTAAAGATGAAGTCGCCAAGTAGTAAAATATGTCTTGAGACGGTAGTTAAACCAATGCCTTATAATTGGAAAGCTATTTTAACTGTTTTTATAATGAGAATCCAGATCCTGGATACAGTATTTTTTCGAAATTATTCGTGCATTTGGTAAAAAAAAAAAATGCGAGCACCAATCTTTATTAAAGAGGTTGCCTGTTTAAACATATTTCAAATTCCGAAACCGAAGATCTACAAAAGTTTTGCAGGTCACTAATAAGTACTTTTTTTTGGCAAACATCTCTAATTTTTGAAAACAATGTCTCCTCTTGCAAAAGCGCTTCCCTCTTGACTTCCCTCTTACATACAGACCAAAACTGCTCAAATGGGTTGAGTTTGGGTGAATAGGCGAAAGATAAACGCAACCATAGCCATGAGCTTCGATATACTTTCTAATAGCACTATGATTGTGGATCGGACAGTTATCCATTATAAGATAGTGGCCCTTGAACTCCTCATATTGATCCGTTATTTTTATTGTTTCAGCCACAAAATTGAAATAATGGCCGCCTGATCCTTTTCTCGTTTTTGAAGGGGCTACGACCTCAGGGATTTTCAATTGCACATGTACCACACCTAGACTTGATATAGCTCCAATAATGGTATGCGATTTTACTCTTGTTTTAGAGACTTGTACTCTTGGTTGTTCCTCCTACCTTTGACTAAACCATACTGCGCTTCATATTGATGTTGAAACTCGATTCATTAATGAAAACCCAATTTGTCCAATATTCAGCTTTTAAAATTTCAGTAGCCCACTCAAATCGGGCGTTACTATTGTAATTTTCTGGATGGAAGTGAGCTCTTTTTAGCGACAAAATTGCATTTGGTATCATACTTTACTTAATATGACTAACAGCTCAAACTTCAAATATCGAGATTGTCCTATTCAATATTATTGATGTAACTACTGTAGTTCTAAGTAAATTAATACCAATTTCTTATTAGTTGCCAGATTTCTCTTTATTGCACCAAGAGAAAATATCTAACACTTTTTATTGATAATACTGATTTTTGCATGAATAGGAGAGAAATATTGCTTGGACTCCTGTTGAAAAACCGCCCAGTACTAAAAACACTAGTAACAAGAGTGATCACCTATATTGTGTTGAGTACAGTTACTGTAAACACAACCGTTTATATAGTATTTAGGAAGCCTACACTTTCGGTTCCTAAGTCAAAAAAAAAGTGAAAAACAGACGTTAATGATCAACTTTGAAAGTGCCAAATTTAATTAGCTGTTTCGGACGAGCTTGTGATCATTTAATTTTCAATTTCCGCCGCTTATTTTTGCCTTTCGGCAAATTATTTTTCTGAAAGTGACAATTATTTTTGTTTGACTGTATTAAACAAAAGTCCAAAAGGATATTCTAAATTATTATTAAAAAGTGAGAAGGAAATAAGAAAAAAAAACATGACGAGATCGATAGGAAAAAAGAGGTAGTAATGAGTTATATGTATGTATAGATATGTGTGTATGTATACCCATTGCGAGTGTGGCTATGTGCGAGTATGTGTGTGTGTGTGTGTGTGTGTGTGTGTGTGAAGTTATAGAAAAAAAAGGGATGGATAATAAAGAGGTCTAAAAATTAAAATAATATAATTTAAAAATCTGTGAACAAATGACGATATGGATCACCTTCTGGATGATGATGTTGCTTTTCAGCAGGGTACTTTTCGAAATTACTAGTGTCATGTTCATTGGTATGCGAAGGAACAAGGGGTGCCTATAATGTATGAATAATTTAGTAATGAGTTAGGGAATCACAGTTGATTTTCCGAAATAAAAAAAACTGAATGACACGTTACCCGCACCGTCTTATTCAGGAGCCCTCGCCAATCAGTACCGCGGAAAAATCGATGATTCATGATATCTTTTGCTCCTCCACGTAAATTGCCTAGTCTCCGTGTTCGATCGACTACCAATAAACTTTTAACCAAATCTTTGGCTGCGCTATCAAAATGGCGCGGACATCGTACTTTTCCGGCCAAAATGCGTTCATAGGTACCAACATGTGTATCATCATAAAAAGGTGGATATCCAGCAAGCATTTCGAATATCAGAATTCCTAAAGCCCACCAATCCACGGGTTTTCCATGACCTTTACTTTGAATGATTTCAGGTGCTAAATATTCAGGTGTTCCACACAATGTCCATGTTCTATAATGTTTTTTTTTTTTTACCAAACAGTCATTTTAATTTGAGGTGTGTCCGAGAATTGATCTTTTATATTTTCGCCTCACATCATCTATTTTTTTTTCAATGGTCACTCCTCCTATCTCCCTCTTGTTACTGTCTCCTTCGCCCGCACAGCCTCCTCTTTTTTTTTTATCATTTCCCCTCTTGGATAGGCTTCTTACCTGTCTTCAATTTTTTTAGCAAAACCAAAATCGGTGATCTTGACATGACCTTGTGTATCCAGTAAAATGTTCTCGGGCTTAAGATCACGATAAATAATATCTTTAGAATGTAAATACCTATTTACATATACAAACAACATAACATCATTAAATAAATAATACATATGGTATTATTATTATTATTATCACAACGTTAAATTAATATAATAAGACTTACTCGATTGCAAGAGTAATTTCTGCGGCATAAAATTGTGTTGTTTGACTTGAAAATCTACCTGCTTTTCGAAGATGTCGAAATAATTCTCCACCAATCACATATTCCTGGACCATGTATAAACTATGATTATCCTGGAATGTACAGTACCTGTATAATAGTAATAATAGTAATGGTTAAACGTCATATACCATATAATTTTTCATAGAGAGAAATTAAAAATTAAGAGAAAATAATCTGTATCTTCTTTTCTTTCTCACGTGGTCTTCCTCCGTGCGATTTTTTTTTTGATATTAGGCTACAAGCAAAATATTCACAGACTTACAATTGGACAATAAATGGAAAATTTACTTGTGAAAGAACATGTCGTTCGCTATTAATATGTTCAACTTGCTTTAGCCTTACAATCTCGGCCTTCTTTAAAACTTTGATAGCATAATAAGTACCGGGTTCTTTTTGTTTAGCAAGGTACACACGACCAAAAGTACCCGTTCCTAAAAATTGAAATAAGAGATAATAATTAGAACGCAAGGGTCAGGGATCCTCTTTTACCCGTAATATAATTTAAATGCAAAAATAAATATGTGTAGAAATCGAAAGAAGAAAAAAAAAAGGATGGATACTGAAAGTATTTTGGTAATCATCGTCAAGGGCAACCCAATTTAAATACAAAAATTTGCATAATAACTATTATGCTCTTTCCACCTTCCCATTCAACCTTTTTGCCTCTATATATTTACACACAAATAGATATAATTACACCCACCCTCTTTCTTTTCTATCTCTCTCTTTTCCCCTGAAACAAGAAATAAAGATAGAAGTAATAGTAGTGAAAAAAAAAAACACTTACCAAGCGTTTCCTGTAATTCAAAATCCTCAATACCAACATTAGGTTTCGAATCAAAAGGTGGTGTACGATTATGCCACTCTAAAAGTATTTGAGTCAATGAATTTTCGTCTTCACTGGAACTACTCGTTGTGGCTGCATCATCAAGACTTGACTTTTTTCCGTTACTTAAACCGTGAAGTGTTACTGAGGAACGAAAAGTAAGTGAAGAATGTTGTTTCGGTTGTTCATGATGAGTGATGACTTCTCGGTCCTGACCTGCTAGCGGTCGCCTCAAAAATATTGAGGCAACGGTTGATATCAGTCGCAACGGAATTTTGACGACGTTTTTTGGTTTTAAGTTATAGTTGTTGTTGTAGTTATTTCTCGTTGTTGATAACAATGTTGGCAATTTCGTATATGTATATATAAATAAATATATATAGTATCAATCAAGTAGGGAGAGAAGATAAGATCGAACAATAGTTTGAGTTGTTGTGCGTTAATGCACGCTGCTTAATCGTTATATTGGTCGTTATTTTGTCAATAAAGAATGGTGAAAAAACTGAGGGAGAAAATTAAATAATAAAAAGAGAAAGGTAAGAAAAAAAAAAAAAGGGCTGGGAATAATTATTATAAAACCCATCCTTTTAATTTTTTCTACTAAAAAAGAAGTATTATGGAACCATTCTTTTACTTTCTTTCTCACTCTCTCTCACGCGGGCTCTAAAAGGATGAGGGAGGAGTGGGCGGGTGATGAAGAGAATAATAAGCTTTTTTTATTTTGTTATCTTTTTCATTATTAAATTAATTGAGATTTCCAATTCACCGGTCCTCTTGTTCACTTAATAAATAGAGTGACAAGAACGGACGCTAAGATAATTGAAGTTATCTTATTGCACTTCTTTCGGCTCAGAAATCCAACGGTTTTATACTGAAAGTGAATCTCTTTTTTCCCCCCCTCAAAAGAGAGAAGAAGAAAAAAGAAAAAACCTCAAAATGGAAAGACTGGAATTTGACATAGAGCGCTTAAAGAAAATTTTTTTTATACTTGTTTCAAAATATCGAAAAGTCCTATTCATTTTTAAAAAATCAACTTGTGGGTGGCGTTCTAAAGAATTTTATTTTTTATTTTGGATATTAATAAGTTAAACATGAGTTCCTTGTTCCTTTTAGTAAGGTCTTCTTGCATAATGGGGTAATTAAAACGGTGCATTAGATTAAAATCTTCTATCAATTATAAAATACTACGTATGTCAGTTAATTATCATTACGCAAAAATGTTTATCATCCAAAACATGAGCAAGGCTGTTTTTATATAGCTCAAAACATGTTTACTATATGCAATGACATATATTATCCCTCTTTAAGAATAAACATTTTTACCTAAAAATAATATTGCAATAGGAGGTTGATTTTAGTATATTTATATTCTACCCATGTGCTTGTCTGTCCGTTTCAGTGGATAATTTTATGGATCGGACTTGTGGACCCGGATAATGGATTTACTATATACTTGAGTACTCTTTCCTTATGTGTATATTATTCTTCACACTAATCCTTTAATCTTAATAAAATGTAAAGCGAGTTATTTTTTTGTAGAATTCTTAGCTATCATTTTATAACATAAAGAGAGCAACTGTATATATCTATATAAATGAAGATGAATAATATATTCTACCATAAACAAATCAACTTTCTGCTATATACACATTAATGTAATATATATTTCTTTGTCTCCACGCAAAGCAGAAAACTAATTCTAGTTACTATGATTTTTTTTTCTTTTTGCGTTTTCACACGTAGCTTATGAAATTTTCTCGTGTTTCCAGGGTTACTCCCTAGTAACTGTTTTTGCTTCAGAATATATAAATGATCATTTTGGATGGGAGAAGGAGGAAGACAACAAATTATTGCTTTCAAATTAGTATTTTTCTCTATTAGCACATACCAATGATCATACTGGTAACTTTTTTTTTTTTTGGAATTAAGCATCCTTATTACTAGTATCACTCCTTAAAAAAAATCCCGTCTTTTTAACAGTTTGAATTGGTTGGGCAATGTTTGAGAGCTCACCGAGTCTAAAGTTTCTTTGGTGGGTCCCCCTCCCCAAAACAAAACTCAATATACATCAATTACTCACCTACTTTCTTTTCTAAATATTGTGTGTGTGTATTTCTTTAGTATGATCTGTTGCCCAATATATATATGTATCACCTTTTTCATGTCAAATTCAAGTTGAGTTTTCTGAATAAACATAATAAAGGAATGTAATGAATAGAAATGCTTATAAAGAAAGTATATCTTGGCCATTAACGACATTTTCAAAAGATGACAAAGAGATGCCAGCAAAGCGATTCTCGATCTCTCTCGAAAAGTTATTGGCTTTGGTAGAAACGCCCAGTTTCGCCCTGGGACAAAGCTGGTTGTTTCTTACGAACTTGACCGAGGAGGAAGTGATGAAGCACCCATATGATAGACCTACAATCCAACTCTGGCCTAGAGACGTGCGTAGTATGGTAATATAAATATGCTTTTTTTTAAAATAATATCACGTACCTTTAAAAACTTTACCGAGGAGGGCCAAAGGATATACTGATAAACCTACAATTCAACTCTGGGGAAAAAGCGCGTGTATTATAGCAATATAAATATGTTTGTTAAATAACACCACGACGTACCTTTTGTCCCACACACGCCCCAAATTCCCCCTCCAGTCAATCTGTTTAAGCTATATATACATATAAAGAACAGTAATTAGTAGTTAATTTAATTTATACAACCCCCTTTCTTTTCTTTTCTTTTCTCTCTCCTTCACCTCTTGTTACTCACAGGCACAATATAACGCGCTCTATACCGTTTTATATCACTGTACTTCCTCAACGTACAGTGATTCAATAGCGATCAACCACAGGGGTTTTCATAAATATCTTGACAGAAAATAAAGTTAGCAACCAACAAAGTCAAGACAAATGACTTGAGTAAAAAAAAAGGTACTTTGTCACTATAGTACAGAAAAAAATGAGTTGATTAGAAGAGTGTTATTAGCTATGTAATAAATGAATGGAGAAGGAAAATGGAGTGAGGAACAAATAAGAAAGAGAAGCAAAAGGGTTGTCAAGGAAAAAAAAGTGAAAAATAAAATAAATGCGCGTTCTTCATTTCTCAAAAAAAAAAAATCTGCTTAGCACGAAATAATTAAAATGTGTAAAAAAGGATGGAAAAGGATGACAATCCGTTTCACGTTTTATGCTTCATGCCCTTATTCTAAAAGAAAAAGAAAAGTAAAATAGGGTGTGCCTTATTTGCATAATGATATAAAAAAAAAGTTGGGTCTGAAAAGCGTATTACCCAATGAGAAAACCCAGAAGAACTTGCCAAATTCATATATGCGATTCTTTCTAGAAAAAATAAGTAAAAGATTGAACCATAAAATAATGTCTTATGATTGAATGCTCTTAAGAGATCGAGTTATAACTTTACAATAAAAAATTATAAACTGTCAAAATTGATGTTATTAGTTACCAAGAGTAGCCGGTATAAGAATAATTGCTGTTATGGTAACAATTACATATATGGATCGAGTTTTTTCTTTAAAAAAATAAAAGTTTTAATAGATTACAGGAACATTCAAAGATTTTCGTAACCAAAAGTTTTTTTTTTTCATTCCATAATACGTATTTGTGAAGGAGGTCCATGTGTAAGGGCGATCTTGTTAGTGACTACGAGTGAATGTAGCCTTGGACTGCAAGTAATTTTTGCTGTTCCTAACTTGTCTATTTATTTAGTATTATATTTGATACTCAATAATACATGAGGATACCAATAATAATAATAATACAAGTAGTCTTTGGTAAGAGCAATGCTGCCCTTGTGGTGGCAGAATCAAAGAGAAATAATTATAACCTGATTCTTTTATTGTTTCCCATGAACAAATACACATATTTTAAATATACAAGTGTATCAGCCACCATGCATACAAAAAAGAGTGCTGTAGTATTTTATTCAACGAGACTCGCCTTACTATTATAAACAAGGCCTTTTTGTTCACTATTTTTATTATTGAAATAAAAAAAAGAAAGTATTTTATAATCAATCTTGTCTATAGAGATTATGTACGTACATAATAGGATAATTTGAATTAAACAAATTTTCGTGTTCGCGTTTCTCCGATTATTTTCTTCTCTTCGCGTTTATCTCCTCTTTATAAATATCTATGACAAGTAAAATAAGAAGAGGTAAATGTTTTACTCTTTGAAAACAAATAAAATAAAAATATATAAAACTCACACATTTCTTTTTTTTTTATTATTAATTAATTAGCTGATTTGTTAAATAGAACTTTTACCACTTACAAATGTTCCACTTTACATGGATTCTCTCCTACTCAACCTAAACAAAGAACTCGTACAATAAAATCATTGCGAGAACATTTATGTACAGAATTTGATTTATTTATGAATAATGAAGAAGAAGAAGAAGAAGGAAATATACTTAAAAAAATTGAATTAAAACGGTTTCGAGTAGATGGTTGGGATTCTTGTATGTAAATATATATTTTATTTAAATGTTTATATATATATATTAAGTTATTAAACAAAAAAAGAAACGTACATATGATTAGCATGCCCTTTTATAGAACTTCGTGTAGCGATCGAATTTGAAAATGAAGATAGTATTTCTCTGACTACTATTTCTATGATTCCAAGTCAAGAACAATCTTTGAATAAAAGTAATATTTAGTAAAGACTAAGAGAAAAGTGAAAGAAAATGTACTAAATGAAAATATATATATATATATATATTTATTTATAGGTTATTCATCCTATCCTATTTTACTTGTACGAGGAAAACCTGAAGTATGGACAATGATAAAACCATGGATGGTATGGTCATTTAATTGTCATATAAATCTTTTAGATATACCAACAAGTATTTCAGAATCTATTGTTAAATGGTGTGGTGAACGTATAATTAAATCTGGTAATTATATATTATATAGCAAATATAGTCTAAAAAACAAACTAAAGGATACAAATCTAAAATATAGTTAAAGAAGAAGAAAAAGGAGGATCCAATATATTAGAATTAGAGTTTATGGTGAAACATGAACCAGAAGAAGATTTGTTTGGTTTACCTTCTGAAAAGAAGATTGATCCAGTTACTTTTCCTCTTGATAGTAAAGAGATAAAGAGATATTTTGAAATGTAAGTAATTGTTATCTACATAATGATAGGATAGTGTTATTAACTCTTTTATTTAAATAGTATTAAAGAGAATAATGAATTATCACTCATTGATATTCTTCCAAAACAAAAATATATCAACAAGAACAACATAAAATTATCTGAATTAGTTTTTAATTTAATAAGATTGGGTTCACCCATTGTTCATATTGATATAAAAAATAATAAACTGAAGGTAAATTATAAGCTATTTATGAATAAAAAGGTGTGAATACTCATTTATTATTATTATTATTATTATTAGTTTCTTGCTGGAACATCCAAACAAGATTTAGTTCAAATTTTACAAGAATTATGTAAAGCTTCATTATTACCTAATAATAAATAATTCAAATCATTATTAAAAAACTACTATCTTTTATTGACAACAATCCTGTGTTTTAAATTTTATCAGGAACGCGTCTATATTTAGTTTTTTTTTTTTTTTTTCCTTCTACGCGTTCTTTCTGTTTCTTATAATACAATTTTAATAATGTTACGTTATAAAAATCCAAGTGCAGGATTAGGTATTATTATTATTATTATTATTAAGTCAAAATATTCACGTTACTCACTTTTACATTTATTATATTATAGCTAATCTTGTTGAAAAGTCTTTCGAAATGTATGAATGTTCACCTTTCTATAACTTTCGTACTGAACGACGACAATGTGCCCGTTTTGAAAGTTCATTAGAAAAATATTTAAAAACCAAATTAAGTTTAACGACTGTTAATAAAAAAAATAACGATGATAATCAAAAACGATCTGATATAACGAATAGCAAGGGTGAAATTCATAAAGTGAATATTCAACCATATCCTATTGAAGGATGGGATTCTCGTATGTAATATATAACATAATAATCATAATCATAATAATATATGATAACTTAATTTTTATTCACTTTTTTTATTTATACATAGCTTATACCCCAGTAGAAATTACTTTAACTGCACGACTCTATACTTTAAAACATAATCTTGATGTTACTATTATTATGCTTCCAAATAAAGAACAACCTGAAACTGAAGATGATAGTAAGTATTATATGAATAAAAATAAAATAAAAATAAAAATAAAAATACTTATAAGTTTTTTCATTAGCATTTTGTTCATATCCACTTATTCTTGTACGATGTAATATTCGATTATGGACACCCATATCTTTATGGATTGAAAAATCATTTGATTGTAAAATATTTAAATTAAGTGCATCAACGAATATGTTGGGAAATATTGCTGAATGGTGGGCTAGTTATTTATTTCAACTACCCATTAGTGGAGATGAACGAGTTTATGGTAATATATATATATATATAATAACTGGATAAGATAGGATAGAATAAAACTAATCTATTTATTATATATAGTAAATGATGTAAATAAGAAAAGTCGAAATAATCTCGAATTAGAATTTACTACAACAATTACTCCAGAAATTAATACATTTACTATTTCACTTGATATGGAAGACGTAAGAAATATATTTCGAATGTAAGTATTAAATACATTGAATAGGGGGAGAAAATAGAATGATATAGTTTCTAATAATAAGAATAATAAAAAGTATTAGAGCAAGTAATATGACACTTTTGGAAGCAGTGAGTAAACAGATATTCAATACAATGAAATTGGATTTATCTTCATTTACATTAACAAGATTAGGAAGTCCAATTGTTTATATTGATCTTAACAAGAATAAATTAAAGGTAGAAATCCACTTTAAAGAGAGAGAGAGAGATAGTATGTGATGAATAATAATATATATTTTACTTAGATGTTAAGTGGATCACCTAAATTACAACTTATCCGAGTATTAGAAGATTTATGTACAGCAGCAACAACAACCCATTTTTAAAAGTGTATATTATTCCCTACCCCCTCCTCCTCCTTTATAAAAAAAAACCAGTTTCTTTGTGTTAATTGTACATTCTATTAAATAGTCAATATAAATATATACTGAATTGAATAATGAAAATAATAATAATAATAGGTATTAATAGTAAATAAATATATAAATATAAAAACAAACAAAGAAACTATTTATTATGGACTGAAAATCAAAAAATCACTTGATCCCTATTTTGATATCTAAAAAAGAAAAAAAAACTTTTTGTACTACCACAAACATCGAAAGGTTTTCTACAAAACGTTAAGTGGGGAGACCTTTTACTAGAAATAAAGGGGAAAGGGGAGAGTGAACTCTCTTTTTTACTTAACTTTATATTACAAACCACACCACATTTTAGAATTCAATGACATTATTGTTATTATTATAAACTTTTTCTCTCTCTCTTTCTTTTTTCTCTTTCATTATTATTAAAACAATTCTCATTCTTCTATTATTTTTATTATATACCTCTTATTATTATTATTACTACAACGTTTTTTTTTTACTTTGCCACCTCCCTTAAAAGTTAACTATTAAAAACACATACATACATATATATAGCGTTCAATCGTTTGACAGCAATCATGGTAAAAGACACAGCACCACCTAAAGCTGTCAACATTGTACGGCCTTCTCATAGTTTTATGCCACAAAAACCAGCATCTCGAGTTTCTTCAACTTCATCTTCACAAGTAAGTTTTGTAAGTGCTCCTCCAACTACTTATCTTTATCAACAGCAACAACAACAACAACAACAAAATAATAATCATAATCAATATCAACGTCATCACAAAGCACCTCGAGTTACTTCTACAACGAAAGTTCATAATACCGTCAATCATCCTACTACTACTAATAAACCTGTACTTAATATTTATCATCCCCCTTCACCACCTCAACAACAACAACAACAACAACAACAACGCCCGAAAACATTTAGTATAATAGATACTTCAACTCACAGACGTTCCGTCATTGCATCTTCTTCTTCTTCTTCATTATCAAATTCACATTACTCCCATCATAATAATTCTTCAACTGCTAGTTTGTCACCACCTTCACCACCACCCCCCGTACCACAAAATACTCATTCAACATCTTCGTTTTCTTCCATTAATTCATCACAAAGTCAAAATCATCAACAGCATCGACCTCATTTTGAAATATATAAACCACCTTCAAGGGCAAAAACATTAGCTGTAACTCCTGCTGGTCTGGTATCACAGCCACATTCACCTCGTCGTTCTCTTACCAACCAAAATAATACGCATCATCCTATACGAAATGTTGTTGGTCTTATATCAAAACCTTCTTCTCCTTCTTATGAAGAACAACCTACCCATCACAATCATAATAATATAATACATGATCAAAGTCCAGATGAACTTTCTGATCAAGATGATGATAATCATGATTTGGATGAGGATGATGAGGATGATGATGAAAATGAAGAAGAAGAAGAAGAGGATGAAGAAGTGAGTGAAGCTCGAGTTAATCGTAAGGTAAAAATATAAAAGCTCAAGTAGGGGGGTTGTTGGTTGGAATAAATTGGATATTCTTCATTTAACTTATACATGATAATAGATTGCCGATTTAGAAATATCCAATCAATCGTTACTTGCTGTTAATTCCATGTTAGAAGCCACTGTACGTAAACAAGCATCTGAAGTTGCAAAAATGAAAAGTCAAATAAGGTAAAATTGTTTGAATAAAACCTTCCTTACTATCAAAAATCATTGGGAAACTTATAATTCGTCTTTATATATATATCTACAGTGGACAACATCCTATTGAACCTATATTACCATTACCATTACCTGTTGAAAAAACAGATATATCGGATGATGAATGGGAAAAGGATGAACAATTTTGTCGATTATTTAGAATGACTGAACAAATGATTGATCAAGGTCAAAAAGCACTTTCATTTGAATTTAAAGCAATGGGACGTGTATTATCCCAATATAATCAAGAAGAAGAAGAAGATGATGATGATAATGATGATATAAGCGATGATGAAAAGAATCAAAATAAAGGTAAAAGGAGAAATGGGGAATATAGCTTAAAGGTTAATAATTATATTATGAAACTAACAGTTATTTTATATAGAAATTAAAAATGAACAATCTTATTAAAATATTGTAGAGAATCGCATCCTTCATCTATCATATCCATATCATACATACACATCACATTTACATACATTACATATTATTATCAATTATAAATTATTTGCTCTGGATCTTTCCTCCCTTTTTTCTCTCTCCAGTTCAAAAATATACACACATTATTATCCCATTTTTGAAAAGAAAATCTCTTATGACCCAACATGGAATTCATAATCAGAATTTATATACAAGTTTCATTGAATTCGGAAAGATGAGGGGAAAGAAAAAAAAAAAAAAACGAAAACAAAACATTGTGTGGGTAAGTTTAATCATTTTAACGATGACGATGATCAATAAAATCTTCAACAATATGAGCAGTTTCTTTAGCATTACGTTCATCTGCTTGACTACTTTGTCTTCGTTCTCTACGTTCTCTTTCTTCCATTTTGTCCACTTCTTTCTATAAATTATAGAGTGGGGGTCAATGAATTGATCTATCCATATTATAACTTGTAGATGTAAAAACTTACCCAACTTAGACTGGAAGCTTCATCCGAAGGTGCTTCTTGATCTTGATTTCCACCAAATAGATCAAGACCTTGAGAAGTGTTTTGATCACAAATCATTGGTTCACCACTATCTTCAATAGTTTCTATTGTTACTTTATGCTTTTGACCTGACATGATAATTTATTATTTTTTGTAAAAAAGTAAACAATTCGAATAAGAAGAATAAAAAAAGAAAAAGCTTAAAAGAAAAAAAAAAAACAGAAACCGTGGGGTTTTTTTTTTCGCATCGATTTTTATGCAGTTTTGAGCCAATCATATTTTTTATTACTTAGACTGGGGAAAAGAGAGAATCCAATTTTTTTTATACAAGTTTCTCCCCCATTATATAATAGTAGTAAATAGTAGCTGCCTTTTTATTACCAAAATCAAAACAACTCCGCTTTGGATATCTTTATTCCTTTCTTATATTTAAATGTTTATAATTATATGTTGACAACTACATCTTTTTGATTTGATATGTTGCGTTCTACATGTGAATATTATTCTTCACGATAAATAGAAAAACTATAGTCGTGGTGAGACAAAGTTTTCATTAGTTTAGCATAAATATATAATCAAAGGCTTTTCGAAAACCCGAAAAGACGGATACTAGAGAAATGGGGATACCTTAATATATCAACAAATCACCAAGGACAACAAAAAAGTGTCTAAATCTTTCTATGACAACCTTTTAATATAATTGGGTAGCATAGCAACATTCTTTTTCTACTTCAACCTCTTTCCCCTATTTACTTGATTTTAAACAAAAAAGAACAATAGAAGGAAAAGAATTAGAATTAAAAAAAATTGGGGATCGACAACTGATCTATTTATCACTTTTTTTTTTTTTTGCGGGTGATAAAATAAATTATATCAATGTTAACGTTGATGATCCTCATGGATATATATGTAAGATCTTATTTATTTATATCTCATCACATATACACATGAGTCAAATAAGGTTTAGAACGGAAAGCGGTCGAGAATTCCGTTCCTCTCTGGCTCGCTCTTTGATGCACAGTATATACAGAAATAGTAAGCCAGACAAATTGGTCCGTTGGTGTTACAGTGGATCAGGGCCGCGCCTTCATTTTTATTTTATTTTTTTTTACTGCTCATGCTCCATATTGAAATATCAAAATAACTTAAAAAGAAAAGGCATATGTTCAATATAGATATATATATTTGCTTAAGAGTTACTTTTTCCAGAGAGCATAATAAGGTGTAAAAACAAAAAAATGATGATTGATTTGAAAAGAATGAGGATGCTATTTTTATCAACTTATTGCTAGAAAGGGGGAATCCCAAAAAAAAAAAAAAAAAGAAATCCTTTCTCCGCCTTCTCTATCTCTTTTTATTTATTTTTATTTTTTTCTATTTTATTTTGACTACTTATCTTCAATATACTTCATTTTCCATAAAATATATAAATTAATCAAGAAAAAAATGCAACTAAATACTCGGTCATTGTTTTTATTCGCATGTCTACTATTATCCATATTTACAGCTTATGCTGTTGAACTCGAAAAACGAGGTATGTTTCTTCAATATATTACTTTAAAATAGATGATGAACCTTTTTTTTTTTTTATTTACGCCCCTTATTTGACATTGCAATCTCGTTTGACTCACACACACACATGTATTCTGATCTGTGTATTATTTTATAGTACCACAAGAACAAGGAGGTAAAATAATAAAATAAAAGATATTTAAACGAAACAAAATAAAAGAGAGTTGAATAAATGATATATGTACTAAAGAAAATAAATTCAAATAAACAAATCAGGACAACAACCTGCTCCATCAAGTGCTGAATCTCAACCTCAACCACAACCACAACCTACAAATGCACCTGCACCTTCTGGAAGTGGAGGTGGATCTGCTCCTGCTTCTCAACCACCTAATACAGCGGGTGGTCAACAACCTCAAGGCAATCAAACTGCAAATGCTTCTTCAGGTGGTGGTAATCCCGTTGCAGGATTACCAACGACTGGATCTTTTGGCAACACAATTTATCCTGGTGAAGCAACATTTATTGAACCTACAGGCAGTAAATCCGTTTCACCATTATATCGTATTGATTCACGAGAAAACGTTACTTTCCGTTGGGGATATTCCTCTTTACGTGTACGACCTGCCAATTTGACTTTGGCAGCTGTAGGTCCACAATCCGCTACTTATACTATTGCACAATTGGATGGTGGTGCTACGAGTGCTGTTTGGCATTTATCCGATGTACCTGCAGCAACTCCATTGTTCAATGGCATGTATCAAATTCAACTTTACGATCAACGTGGTGCAAGTGCTCCAGCACAACCAGGTTATTTGGCTCCAGCTTCACGATTAACTATTGCTTTTTATAATCCAGAATCTTATGGACCCATGAGTGGAAGTAAGTTTTTTTTTTTTTGATATGATATATTTCTATATTTTATGACTTAAATCACTAACTTTATATAATGATAGGTGATTATTGTCCAACATGTTTTTATGATGCAGGCAATAGGTTATTATCTCATACCTTTGGTGGACTTGGAATAGCATTTGGTATCGCATGCTTTACTTCTATTGCATTTATTTATAATCTTCTTCATTAAAAGCACCTTTTTCCTTATAAAAAGAAAGGACCAACAGCCAATCTAAGAAGAAAGATAATAATATACTATTATTTTTATTATCTTATTATTATTATTATTATTATTGAAAACACACACACCTTTCATCATCATTTTTCTTTTCATCATTCGTGTATTATTGATACCAAACCATACCAATTTACTTTTCTTCTCTCCTTTCATTACTCCTCCTATCTTTTTTTTTTAACTCTTACAAATAACCTAGCAAAGAAAACAAAGGAATTAGATCTATTTCATTTCTACCAGAATAATAAATAATATATATAAATGTTACAGAACTTCATATTTCTCTCTATTCCTTTTTTTTTTTGTTTCCTCCGCTTATTTTCTCTAATATATATTTAAATTATTACCCAGCGTTATATATCAATCTTCTCCTTCTCCAAAGAAAAAACAACAACCTCTTCTCCTTGAAAATAAGGAGTTATCAATTATAACTATTTTATCAAATCAACATGAGATCGTATATTTTATCCTTTGGACACCTTTACCAAAAAAAAAAAAGCTCTTTGATTTTTTTTTTGTCATTTACAGCCTTCATTAACGATTATCATGGTTAAAGAAATGGTGGTACATTGTACAACTCCCATCTTTTTCTTTTTCTTTTGATGTCTGTAAACGAATTAAATGACCAATACTGTACAACTTTTAGCAAATATAGTTACTATTAAAATAAATACGTCTTCTCTAGAATAGTCTTTGATCCTTTTCATTATTTATCCGAATTACTGGATTTTGTCTCATACTGTAAATTATCCAAGTACATCATCAATAGTCTTAACGAAATTAGCTAGATATATATACATATAAAAGATAGGTATTATAAACCCCATAAACTATTAAAATTAAGATTGAAACTGTTTGTTGGATTCATATCTTTCTTGATAAATGAATGCTCTACTAACAACTTGTTCTTTTAATTCTAGGAAGGGTGTATGTGTGTGTGTTGATAAAAGTCCCTTATTTAGTGATAAATTTAAGAGTAATACCATTTAATTGCAACATAAAGCGAAAAGAGACTTGATTAGTTGATATGACAATGCCTGGTGTAATAGTTTATGTGTGAGATAGCATAACACGAATTCCAATATTAACATTTATATTTAAATGTTCAGTGTAAATATAAAATATGGAAGATTTTAGTTTTATTCGAATACTGTTTTTATAAAAATATTTAATCATTTGAAAATACTGTTTGTTTTGAAGAAAGATAATATTATTAAAGTTTAGTTTCCAGTAGGATAAGAGTTGTCATGTCATGCAAAGCAAGCCCTTTTTTTTGTTGTTGCTATGAAACCTTAAATATTGTGTTTGAAATAATAAGAAAAAGAACATCCTTGAACTTATTATACCATGAAAAAACACAATGGATTCAAGATCCTAAATTAACATAGTAAATATTACTATCATGATTGTAATTAATATTTAATATTTACCAGGCTTTATTAACAAGGAATTTGGGTAAAAACCAAAATAAAATTCTCTATCACGGATAAAGAACCCCTTTTTACAACCTTTTTTTTTGTGACCGTTCTCATATTAAGATTCTCTCGTAGTTATGGCTTGTTTATGACTGTTCGATTCATTTCAAATAACAAAAAAAAGTGTGTGGTATTATTGATCAAGTAGGGGGGGGGGGCGTGTGGGCTTGAAGCATGAATACAAATCGTCCATATCAAATTCCTGTCACTGATTATTTCACAACCAACTCCGAAAAAGCACAGACCCCTTTAGTGTCATTCACAGTTCTTTTTGAAAAGACATCTTTCTTTTTTTTTTTTTTATATAAAAAACAGACGGATTACTATTTTCGTAATCTGTTATAACAGATATAATTGTTATTTTTATGGTCGTCTATGAACTGATGGAACGTAGTTTTCAAAATAAAAAAATAAAACCAGTAAGCCAAAGTGGTTGATTAATCGTAGTTGAATTAATTCGGGTAGCTATTTTTAAATAATATGATATAATTTAGCATAAAAGAAATAGTTGAAATGCATATGTATGTTCGTGTGTCACACTGTGTGTATGTGTATGTATCATATCGAAATAAAAATAAAAGCAAGAACGTTTCCCAAAACAATAGAATGAAATCTTGTACACGTCATTGGCGTTTAAATCACTGTCTTTATATAGCATGCTTTTAACAACAAAATCCATTTGTCGCGTCATAACTGCTTATCTTATATTGTTTGTTACTGTGACACGCCGATTCAACCCGTCGCGCAACTAAAAAGAATATAAAAAAAAAAGAAAGTTTGTTATTAATAATAGGGAAGGACTACGGGCGCGCCAAAAATTTACAGTCAGACGAGGGGCGCGCCAATTTTGAACAGACATCTTAGTAACATGGCGCGCCCTTCGTCTACCCTTCATCTATTCTTTTTCTTCACTTATTCACAATATTCACAATCTCAACAATACTTATTACCAATATATTTAACGTATTGTGCCAATTGAACATAGAGTTTATTTTTATTTCTACGCCATAAAATATACTCAAAAATCACTGAAGCAAAAAGTTATAAAAGAATGCAATACGTATACTTCTGCAACTATACAAAGAAGCCAATAGCAAAGAAGCGAAGCAATATGACATAGATCAAAAATGGCACTAATTGTAGGCATAGAACTATAATACGTACTATATAATGCTTGTGCTATAAATAAACGAAATTACAAGAAAAGGACATATGAATTATAATATAGAATGAGTGAGCTAATAGGAGCAGCTCAAAAAAGATCACGTATCAACATTTATTATGTAGGATAAAAGAATAATCTGTATAATATAAATTACCAAGTAAGAGCGTACCATATAAATAGGGAAGAAGAAAGAAATTGGGTCATACGTAGTATAACGAAGAAAAAAGATGACATAAATATAATAATACAAAACGATAAAAAAAATCAAAGCAATAATATTTAATATGAATAACAATAGCTTCTAGAAATCTCTCTTAAAGGCATAATTTTTGTCTTGTGGCTGATCGTAAACTCAAGAGTCAAGATTTTGGTTTTTAAACAAGAATTCTATTGCATCCTCATATGAAATATTGGTGTAGTCTTGTTGAATGAGTCAAGAACAAGAACACTTTGTATGAAAGATAGCGGCATAGTCTTCAAATGTTATTGTTTTTTGTAATGAACCTATGTTAAAGATTTCTGTTGGTCCATGGATCCCATAATAGCAAGCTTATATTAATATGTACAACACCTATTATTAATATTTGTACAATATTTCCATTGCATAAATATTTCAATATGTTATTACTAAAGCCTTTGAAAGTAAAAATAAAAATTGAATATGATTTTTTACTTTATACGTATGAATTAATTCTTAATTTGATTTGACCCATTGGATATAATAGATTAAAAAGAAATTAATATGTATATTTTAATAATAGTTTTCCAAATGGCTTAATATTTTTATTATCGTAAAGTATTCAACTGAAGAATGATGATGATTCAACCGGACTGTCATATTTTTATTCGTAATTCTTTTATTTAAAGTAGAGAAAATTCAGTTTAAATAAGATATGTTTCATATAGCAAACTTGAACAAGAGCAAGCAAAGTAAAACAGACGAAGGGCGCGCCATGTTACTAAAGTGCCGGCTCAGAATTGGCGCGCCCCTCGTCTGACTATCAATTTTTGGCGCGCCCGTAGTCATTCCCTAATAATAAGCTTATCTAGAAGTGAATAGTCAGTACGTATCGCTTTTCTGCTGGAGACGGCGGATCCTAGATAGCTATTACCAATCTATACGTAGAGAGCTCAAAAAGCCTTTCAGATATGACGTAGTAGTATGGGCATGACAATTGATTATGAATCACGTTGGTCAATGCATTTCTTGTTATACCATCTAATAAAAAATTTATATAAAATAAGTTCATATTATTATTGTGTCCACTTGCTATCGTAACACGAACCATCCTGAAAAAAAAAAAACTCTCAAATTTTGAGTGACGCATTTAATATGAACTAACATGAAACATTATGTTGTATTACCTTATGTTCGCACACTCAACAACATAATCTATATAACTCTTAAAAATAATATACATCTTTTTTCATTAATATAACAAATGATTTTTTCACGTCGTACTACTGATAAAAGAATTTCTTAAAAAAAAAGGAGAAAGCATGAACTTAAAAGATTGCTCGACAAGATTATAATAATATAATATAACTGAATAGTTAAACAGTTTCTTAGAGTCATCTCCTTTTTCTTATTAAAGTTAAATCTATATCTCAACAAAATTCTGAAATCGAAATAAATCCCCTCCCCCTTTTTTTTGAATTGTTAGCCACCACAACCACCCATCATCGTTAGGCTATCTATACTGAACAATATTTAGGCATTGATTTCAAGAAGAGTATAAGTATACTCGTACGAATAAAAGATGGTTATGCATCTTTTTTTTTCCTTGAAAAGATAATATTATCATATAATTTAAAACAGCTTTGTTGATGGTCTTGCAGAAAATATGTTAAGATGATGGTATATACTATTGTAAATATATCGAGATAGAGTTCCAGCAGCATTATAAAACACAATAAGAGCTATTTTAAGAGTTGCTAATATTTCAATTAAATGAACTTCTTTATAGTATAAACCATATTTTATTTTTAGAAATTGTTTTACACGTATGATTTTCCATCAAAGGGAAGAAAAAAAAGGTCCTCCATCATCAACACCTTAGTTTTTACTGTTTTAAATATTAAAGCTCCAGAGCTCATATTTTTTATTTCCTTATCGCATTCGTCAAAATAGTAATAATAATAATAAGAGTTACTAAATTGCTGTGTAGATGTCGTAGAATTATGGACTGTTCTAAAAAAAAGTAATCTGATCTGTGAACATTTAAAGGTACGATAACGCAAGGTAATACGTATAAAAGAAGATAAGAACATTTTAATAAGACCTTTTATCATGAACAGCATGTCAAACAAGCTGCCTTATTCATTCATTTTTATATCCGACATGAACAGTACAATGTAGCTGTATATTATGATAATATGCATACAAAAGTCCATCGATGGGTTTATCTGTCATGTAATATGTATAAAGATGTATAAAGATGTATGCATATCATTGTATAGTCTTCTTTATTTTTTTTTGGGGGGGGGTGGGGGAGAGGGGGAAGGTTGGTGAAGGGGAAGAAAAGGTAAGGCTAGTACCACAACAGAAGATAAAGAAAGAGTAAAACGTCGATCCTATCGATGTCCCGACATTTTATTTATGGTTGAATAAAAAGGTTTACATAAAACGTGCAGCAAGAAAAGAGTCAAATGTTCGTGGGTACTCAACATAAAAGATGATAATAGTAGCTAAACTTTTTTTTATTCCCTCTCGATTCTTTTAATATACCAAAAAATAAGTGTTGTATTAAATGATAGGTTCATAATCATTAGCAACTTTTTTTTTCTTATTGTTAATAAATATTATGTATGAAAAAAAAAGTATGGTTACGTATGTTATAAGGTTAGTTAACCGTTTTTTTTTATTTACGTAAATCCTTTTTGTGTCTGTAAAGAAGTAATTGAAACGAAGAGATTAAAAAAGAAAGTTGTTATTTGTTTACATTTACTAAAAAAAGTGCACGGGCAACTGACATAACCCTCCCGCCCCCCAATTCTTTCTTTATTATATGAGTATTGTATAAATATGATAGCCGCACATCATGATTTAATATTGTTGTTATGTACATCGACGTTCGGTGTTTTTACTTCATCCCTCCTTTTTCTTTTTGTTGGTTCTTTTAATGCATCTTGTTAAGATGTGGGCGTGTTTTCTTTTCCTCTCTCTGTCTCTCTCCGGTCCCTGCTTTGAGGGGGGGGGGTGAGGGGAAAGAAAAAAGTTATTGATGAGAAAGAAGTTGGTATCAGCATCTTCTCAATCCAAAAGAAATATACATAGCACACAGACAATTGATTTATTTATTACGTATTTCTAGTTCTTTTTTAATAATTTACCCATGATTTATTGTGCGTGTGACCATCCTATCCAAATTTCACTATTTTTTATTTTATTGTATTAAAAAATCAGGTTTTTTTTTATATTGTACGACATTTTAAAACATCATTCAAACATCACACTTTTTTTTTTTCTCTTAACGTATTCTCGAAAAGGTTTGGTGGGGGGGAATCTAAATTAGGGGAGATTATAGCAAAAGAAACGAATAAGTACCCACAAAATCGACCGAGCGATGGAGAGAGAGACAGACAGAGAACTCTCCAGAAGCGATAGGTAAAAAAGGAGTAATGTCAAAATAAAATATACAATAAAAGCACCAGGAAACCTTTGCCACACAGAAAAATCACCCTTAATCAGTTAAATAAATATAGAGCAATGAGAAAGATTTGGAGTTTTTTTTTATTATTACTTCTTTATACACAAACGTTAGAACAAATTTTTTAATAATAATGATATAAAAGATTATTATTTTTTTTTTGATTTTTGGGGTTGAAAATGGCACAAAGGTGAAAAAAAAAAAAAAAATATGGGATGACACATAGAATAGTTGCCATGGTGATGATTATACAAACACAGACGCACAAACATCTGAAAGAAAGAAAGAGTATAGAATTGAGGTAAAATAAACGAGGGGGAATTTTTGTATTTTTTTGTTTTCTTTTTGTTTTTTGTTAGAAAAAAAAAAGGGTATCGAAAAATAGGTTTTTTGAAACAAAAAAAAAAGAAAATATGTATGAGAAAAAAAAAATGTAGTATGAATGTTATTGATGAAAAAAAAAAGTTATAAAAATGTATGTACATGATCATCCATGTCGGTTGATGAGGATGACTCATAGCTAAGCATGGATGTATTATCCGTCGTTGGACGAGAATGATAGTGATGATGAGATGCAAAAAGAAGTGATGATGTAGATGATGAATCAGTAGTTGATGTAAGAGATGAAAGTGATGATGAAGAGCTGAATGAAGATCGTCGAGGATGATCTTTTGGATAATATAATGACCTGCGTCGATGATAAGAGATAACGGGCGCTGGTGTTATGGATGAATCAATATAATAATTTGAACGCTTATTTGAAGCGTTATAACTTTGTTGATCTTGATATACTGCTTGTTGTGGATAACAGTTATTAGAAGTGGTAGGGTAGACAAGAGCGTATGACTTGGATGCTTCATGTGCTTCACAAGCAAGACTACAAAAGTTAACATTGTCTTCGGACAATCGTTTTTCGCAATATAAGCAGATGTTGAGATCCATAATGATAAGTGAGGAGGAGAAACGTAAGAGTATAAAATAAAATAATAGTTTGTCGCTGTTTCTGTATAGTAGAAGCTGTAATAAGATATATAAAGAAAAAGAAAGAAAAAAAAAAGAAATGATCTGGGTAAAGAAGAAGAAGAAGAAGAGCAAGAGAAAAAAGTACTTGATGTAATTTATACTTTTTTTTTAGAAACAACGCTTTTAAATAATCTCCTGTGCGTTTTGTGTACATGACTTTCTGTGAAATATATGCAATAAAAAGTTACATTGCTCACCATTATTCAATTTCATTGGCTAGGTTAAACTAATTCACCATTTTTGTAAAATAGTCACCAACCCCCCTTTCTCCTCGTTTCTCACTTTCTCACTTTTTCTCTCTCTCCCCCCCCATCCATAATATTAAGTATATAACACATGCACACACACATACACACACACACTATCCTCCCCCCCAAAAAAAATTAGACTTATAAGTATCAAATAAGGAGAAAGGAAGAAGAATAATAAAAATACGTGGAGAGATAAGAAAAGCGCCCGCCTATATAATACAAACATAAAGGAGGAAATTTATACAACACTGAGAGAGATGAGATAAAAAAAAAGTTGGCGTGGGAACAGGTAGTACTTGTAAACTCTTTTTGAACGCCTTGCAGTTTATTCAATTTTATTATAACCATTTTCAGTCCGTGTGCGGCAGAACACAGACAGTGCTTTGTTTTATTTATTTATTTACAATTGATTCGTTTGTTTATTGTATATCGTCTCTCTTTTGCGATCCCCCTAATCATGTATTGTGGCATGTTTATCCGTAAAAGAAAGAAAAAAAGTATTAATATTATTACTTTCTCGGCTCGCCCGGGAACTCTTTTATTATTGGAAATAATGACGGGCTGAGGGAAGATGAAAGGAAAAGTTTTGGAACGAAAAATAATAATAATAATAAGCTTAAACTACATATACATGCACACACACACATATTATGTATTGACGTCCCTTTTTTTTTAATTATTTAGTAGTAGCCATATAATATTGTTATTATAGTATTTTGCGTTTGAAAATGTACTTTTTGGGGAGGACTGGGTATACTTTTTAGGAACGGCCAATGTAATTTCTGCCAAGTGCTCTGAACAATTTCCTTCCACAATATACTTTTTTTATCAACCCAATAAACATTTTAGAGATTAAATGAACAACATCGATTCAGTAATAAATATAAATGCTAAAATAAAAATATACAAATATTCTTTATTTATATTTTATTTATATGAATACGCCTTGCCAAGTTTTCATTACTCTTCAAAGGTGTTTTTCGAACATGAGAGTGCTTTGATTTTTGCTTAACACTCTTCTATAGGGTTCATGAAAGGGGAATAGGGAGGTAAAAACAAGGGTATATGATCATGGCTCTTGATGGCATCAAGGACTAACTTGTTCTTGTGGATGGATGCATTGTCCATCACGATATACATGTTATGCATTCCAAGTTTTTCTAAAGTTTTCGCCATCTCTTCCGCAGGCATTAGAAAGTGAGTCGTATTTGTACCATGAGGAAGCTCACGATCCTTACTAGTACTAACAAGCTTACGCTTTTTACTTTTGGATAGATTGGGTACTTGTTCATGTGAGATGGCAATTAGCCCACTGCTCTAAAGACAACCAAGAACACTAAGGTTAGTACCACCTTCAGTAGGAAGTTCAACCTTCACAGGTGTTTCTTTCTTGGACCAGCCAACAGGACGGACAAAATTCTTCAAGAAGCCACTCTCGTCAACAAAAACACATTTCTTCCAAAAGTTGATACTGATACCTGTTTCTTGAAGTTCCTGAACAAACTGTCGGAATTACGTTCAATTACCCCTCTTGGTGGGAACGGGTGAGAGTAAATTGACAACTTGTCAGCTACGTGGCGATATACTGCTGATTCATTCATAGTGAGATTCTGGAATTCATCACAAAGTGCTGCTGTAGCATCTTTGATGATACATGTTGGTTTTTGATCAATGTCATCCTCGAGAAACTGGGAATGCTCAATATTTAATTTCACATTATTGCCTGTAGACTTGACCTCGGATCGTACTTTATAGCCAGGCAAAACAGTACCGCCATTCTTTTTTCCGTTCTTTATGATAAGCATAGGCTGATGGTCGCCCAGTTAACGCCTTCCTGGCAGCATGTACTACCTTTTTGTTTTCATTCTGGATTAGCGAAATGAATTATGCTATTTGCTCCGGCCTATATTTCGTGTTGTTATATTTTTGGCGGACCGATACCTTAGCCAGTAGAAATATAATACAACAAAAGATAATACAGAATAAATAAAATAGAGTGTAATTGGAGATGATGTTTCATTGTTTTGTAATGAAGGTGTATTTATATGTTTCTAATACTACTGCGGATAATAATAATGATAATAATGTATGTAGTGTGAATGACGTGTAATTATATCAAAAGGTGGATATCGTGAGTCATTCGTATAAGACTGAGTTATGATCATTGCAAGAACGGTAATGGGGAGTTGACTCACTATTAGAACTTGGTGTGTGACGATACTCTTAAAAAGGAAACTTGAAGCAGTGTCATAAAATTCAGAGAATCACTATCAGGTCCATCTCCAACATAAACGCTAGAAGGCTGATAATGGTAAAATGTCGTTTGTATTAAAGGTAATAAAAAAAGAAAGAAGTTAAAATGATGTAAGGACAAACACTTGGCTTTAGAAATGAGCGCAGTTTTCACATAAGATCTAAATAGATCTTGATTCTCGAGACTTATTGTACGTCATTAAATATATTGTATAGAGCAACTAGAAAAAAAATATATACTCGAAAATATACAGAAATAAGACATATCTATTATTAAATCAATGTTGTCCATTTAATCTCTAAAATGTTTATTGGGTTGACAAAAAGTATATTGGGGAAGGAAATTGTTCAGAGTACTTGCATTTTCAAACACAAATACTGTATTTATAAGTTGACTAAAGCAGTTTTCATGTCGCATACGATGTTTGCGAACCAAAAGCAAACCTGTTAAAATAAACAAAACGAAAAGAAGCTAATATCACCATCCAATCATCATTTAAATAAATTCAACGTTCCAATATTTCATACTATTAAGCTTTCTCATACCCATTTCATATTCTATGTCATTCCCCGCTTACCTATGAACAAAAATAAACCAAAACCACATATCCCTTTCGCAGTATCATCTATCCTTGCACCAATATAAAGTTAGTGATAGAATTCTGTGTTTACCCATCAATAAATAGCTCTGTAAAGCAACAACAACAAAAAAAGAATAAACGCATAGCTACAAACAGATTTAAGGAGGAGTTACCCAACCGGTCTCATCCATTTACAGCTAAACTCGGGCACTTTCCAAGCAGTTACGCAAGGCGTCGCCCTTCAGAATAAACATGCAACTATAGACAGATTTAAGGAGGAGTTACCCAACCGATCTCATCCATCTATAGCTACATTCGGATGCTCTCCAAGAAATCAATCAAGGCGGTACGCAATAAAAAAGAAAAAAAAAGTGGCGCAAACTGACTGTATTAATATACAAATATTAACCGACACTAAATATAAACTGTTAACAATAGTTAATATGTAGCAGAAAAGTGTGTTGTCACATTCGTTGGCACTGGTTCTTGTTTCAACAGACCATTTAGATTGTCTAACCAATATAATAATACCCTTTCATGCACTAACAGAAAAATCAATAAAAACCAATCATTATTGTTTTAATTCAATGATATTATTTACAAACTATGTGATGCTCTAACCCATACCTAACTTACTTCAGTGTCGTCACTGGTTACTAAGAAAATATGGAAATGGCGCTCTTAAGATTCAAAAAAGTAGTGCACCATTAACTGCTGTGACTTTGTTTTTTTATGGTGTGCACGACTTTAGCAGGTCCAATGGATGAATAGACAGAACAAGGCAAAAAAAGTTGTGTTTTAATTCAGATTATGTCAAAAATAAGTTGTATGAGGTTGTCTGGGTCTATTGGTGTCGCGTAAAAAATTGTGCCTCTTACCAACTGTTGCCATGTCAACCGTCCCTCCGGCAATCGAGAAAGGTATATTTGTTTTCACATCGTTGAATAATATTATGCATTAACGTTTTATAAATAGTTATAACCGAATATGTACAAAACGTACATAATCATCCAATATCAGTGGCCAATTTTATTCGAGACAAGCAAGACTATATTGTCACAAACACAAACACGGCTGAAGAAAATTACAAAGATTTATGGACAGGATATTTAACAAGAATAGCGGCAAATTACAATATACCTTTGGTAAGTGGAAAACCATATTGGAAAAACACAGCAGTTCTCTTTTTATTATGTATTTTGCATTGCGCAAAAAATGATCTTTTACAAGATACTAATTAAAGTATACATTCAAATATATTAGGAAAAATCGAAACCCGATTGGAATGCTTGTTTCTCGTTAAATAATAATGCAAGATCACCACAACCACCACAATCTTCAGCTCCAGAATTACCAGCTCCAATTTCAACAACAAGCAACAATAACACTAACACTAACAATTCATACAAGTTAAGTAAAGAGGACCTCAAAAGCTTTGAAAATATGTTCGACGAATTGGATTCAGAAAAGTTTTGGACGTTATCTACTGGAACAGTGGTTGAGTTACAGATGAAAAAGTTTGCGCTAACTTGTATATACGAACAGTAAGTTTTTTTTTGAAGTTCTTCTTTATTATCCTTATCTGCTAGTCCACATAATTATATAATAGCCCATGCCATAGTATGATTTTGGACATTGCAGATGACAATTGGAAAGGATATTTTACAAAGGAGGAGTTGGCTGAGATTGAACTGATAAAAAAGCCGACAATCCTTGAGTTGCCAGATGAAATGATTAAATACTTGGACAATTACAAAAACCTGGTACGTAATCCTTTTCGTTATATTGACAGTGTTTAATATATTCGTATTTATACAAAGAGCCCTCTGATTAACCGGGTTGATAATATAGGAAACATTGACTGATATTTGGAATGAAAATAACAAACATAACTTTCATCCGATTAACCAACCTGTAATGAATTGGGTCGATACTTCTGTCGCTCGTGCTGTTGACATTTTACTCAAGAATATTCATAACAAGTACAAAACTGAAGCAGATTTGATGAAGAGAATCTGGGTACTTATTGATTGTTGTTTTGATGATGGTGAATTGGATTCAATCTCGTAAGTCTGCTTAATGTGTTTATTAAAAGTTGACGGATTATCGAGATGTTTAATTTATCCATTGACATTTATTTAGTGGGGAATATGTATCAAAGGCAACAACAGAAGTAGCCAATTCTGACCGAACGATTGCAGCTACCAATTGTATGTCAAGACGAAAGAGTGGAACCAAGACGGATCTTTTGTTTACTACAGAGTTCTTGGAATTTGGTACATGCGAGGCAGGAAAAATAACTGATGCTAATAATACAAAGACTCTATGTGAACTTGGAAAAAAATTACCAAAAACCCTTAAGGATATGATGTTTGTACTTGCCAAGGAATGCCCCTCAAAGCTACGTGAATTGAAAACTTGTGGCTTCATTATAAGTGGTGAGTTTTTTTTTTTTTTTTTTTGATTGTAAACTGACAAATATGACTCAATAATATTTACCGAACTTGGATAATTACTAGGTTTAAACATCTTACCTGTATTGATGGATTGTCCGGATGGGTATGTCGCTCGAATTAATCGTCCTTCTCGGTTTTTTCATCATCCTACCAATGCATCCAACTTCTTGAAAAACATGCGGAGTATTGTACGGGTAATTTACGATGCCAAGGTGGTAATGAATAATGTTAGCAAGGTGTTGGATAGCACTGATGACGACATGAACTATGGATCACATTCGGATATTGTCTTACCTCTGTCATTTAAACCTACTACCATAAAGCCATCCAAGAAACGGAAAATAAATAGCGCACAGTCTGAATAAGCAACAGCATAATCTATATGATTGGTATTATTGTTTTGATCTTTTCATATCTTTGGCCGGTTGTCATCCACCTCCTCCATATGCACATATTTCTTTGATATTTGTAAATATCAATCTTAGTAATCGATGCTGTATTTTTTCATTCCCACCCTCTTCATCTTTCTCCTCTCATTACAAATGATGCCTTTTTTTCTATTCCTATATATCAGTAAGATCACAATTTCCTACAATCATCATCATACCCTCTCACAAAAAAAATTTTTTCCACATGTATACTTTTGTAAATTCATCACTTTTATTTTCTTCTCTTTATATTTTTAAAATAACAATACTCATTATACACAAGTCAATATTAATGCTTTGAGTGGCTAAAGCCAAATAACAAAGTTTTATACGTCCTTTTGCATACAGTTTTTTTTCATAAGTTGATACATAATCGATGTATTGATTGGCTTATGCGCGATCATTACTCATACTTCTTGTATGTAATCCGATACTTGTAAATCAAAATGTGCCTAATTAAGCAAAATAAAGAAAAAGGAAAGGAAGTTAATATCTGTATTCACTTTTTAACATTTCTGATCAATTTTGCGTCTCTAAGACTTACATATAATAAGGTCATATTACATGTCAATCCTTGCTGTATCCCCATATAAAAACAAGACCAATAAACACACGAAAGGTTATGGGTTAAATCATGCCCCTTTTGTAATGTCGTTTAGCTCTATACTAATATAATATCAGTGGCGGTACTCTGTGTCTACAACCAAAAGGTAAAAGAAAAAAGGATAGCCAGAAAAGACTTGTGGAAGTAACTACCCATTCGGTATCATTCAGCCACAGCTACACTCGGATGCTAACCAAGTGAAAGTAATTTTGAATTTTATTACACACAACAGGAAACTGCGATTAAAACAGTACACTGTTTGGACCATATATCAGACGACTCTATGTCCGAAGACGAAGCTGATGATACTATTGCCAATCCATATTTTGCTCCTGATGTATTGATGGAGGAATATGGATTGGATCTGGTGGACCAACCTGACCTTGTATGGACATTGGCGATGTCGTAGTCAGAAATGACTACTGCTTCAAGTTTCCTTTTTAAGAGTATCGTCACACACCAAGTTCTGATAATGAGTCAACTCCCCATTAGCGTTCTTGCAATGATCATAACTCAGTCTTATACTAATGACTCACGATATACACCTTTTGATATAATTACACGTCATTCACACTACATACATTATTATCATTATTATTATCCACAGTAGTATTAGAAACATATAAATACCCCTTCATTACAAAACAATGAAACATCATCTCCAATTACACTCTATTTTATTTATTCTGTATTATCTTTTGTTGTATTATATTTCTACTGGCTAAGGTATCGGTCCGCCAAAAATATAACAACACGAAATATAGGCCGGAGCAAATAGTATAATTCATTTCGCTAATCCAGAATGAGAACAAAAAGGTAGTACATGCTGCCAGGAAGGCGTTAACTGGGCGACCATCAGCCTATGCTTATCATAAAGAACGGAAAAAAGAATGGCGGTACTGTTTTGTCTGGCTATAAAGTACGATCCAAGGTCAAGTCTACAGGCAATAATGTGAAATTAAATACCGAGCATTCCTACCTTCTCGAGGATTACAATGATCAAAAACCAACATGTACGTATCATTAAAGATGCTACAGCAGCACTTTGTGATGAATTCCAGAGTCTCACTATGAATGAATCAACAGTGTATCGTCACGTAACTGACAAGTTGTCAAATTACTCTCACCCGTTCCCATCAAGAGGGGTAATTGAACGTAATTCCGACAGTTTGTTCAGGAACTTCAAGAAACAGGTATCAGTATCAACTTTTGGAAGAAATGTGTTTTTGTTGACGAGAGTGGCTTCTTGAAGAATTTTGTCCGTCCTGTTGGCTGGTCCAAGAAAGAAACACCTGTGAAGGTTGAACTTCCTACTGAAGGTGGTACTAACCTTAGTGTTCTTGGTTGTCTTTAGAGCAGTGGGCTAATTGCCATCTCACATGAACAAGTACCCAATCTATCCAAAAGTAAAAAGCGTAAGCTTGTTAGTACTAGTAAGGATCGTGAGCTTCCTCATGGTACAAATACGACTCACTTTCTAATGCCTGCGGAAGAGATGGCGAAAACTTTAGAAAAACTTGGAATGCATAACATGTATATCGTGATGGACAATGCATCCATCCACAAGACCAAGTTAGTCCTTGATGCCATCAAGAGCCATGGTCATATACCCTTGTTTTTACCTTTTTATTCCCCTTTCATGAACCCTATAGAAGAGTGTTGGGCAAAAATCAAAGCACTCATGTTCGAAAAACACCTTTGAAGAGTAATGAAAACTTGACAAGGCGTATTCATATAAATGAAAATATAAATAAAGAATATTTGTATATTTTTATTTTAGCATTCATATTTATTACTGAATCGATGTTGTACATTTAATCTCTAAAATGTTTATTGGGTTGATAAAAAGTATATTGGGGAAGTAAATTGTTCAGAGTACTTGGCAAAAATTACATTGGCCGTTCCTAAAAAGTGTATTAGTCCTCCCCAAAAAGTACATTTTCAAATGCAACATACTGCATAATGTTTATACACCAAGAACAAAACAATAACAACATTCCAATTCTGAAAATAAATTGTCTTCTTTATGCTGATGATATTGCTTTAATTGGAACAGCAGCTGAAATAAAAGACCTCTTAACTTTATGTGAAGAATATAGCTATGAGATTGGATTCCGTTGGAATCCACTCAAATGTGTCATCGTCCAAAACCCACGTTCCCCAATACGATTTCAACTATATGAGACACCAATTCCAACACAAAGAAATTTTACATATCTTGGTGTCCCAATCAACCATAGCGTCAACATTGACAGCAAGCAACTAATAAAAAAAGAATGCAGCTTTAGCCGAGACCAGCATGTATCTTCTTTCCTCAATAGGCCTTAACCATTCCGGACTCTCTCGACTTCTTTCAACTCAACTATAGTCACAATTCATCAGACCAAAACTTGAATATGGCCTAGCCATCACCACACTCACCAAGAATACCAACATTAAACTGTTAGAGCAATCACAAAATAAATGTATTCATATAATATTTGGAGCGCATAATAAAAACTCAGAAACAAAAGTCATGCGACACATTACAAACGTACCGAGTATGTATGAACGTACTGATACCCTTCAAGCTAAATACCTGTACCGAGAACAACTACTGCCTGAGGACACTTTACTGAAACTACTTAAGAATCAATTTCTACAACAACTATCAACTAGTGATTGGAACAAATTATGCCAGACTTTTATATGGCAACTTATCCAACACCACACCGAAACTCCATCACTATCTGATCTCAGACCAGCAATAAGACAACTTATTACGCCTACAAGTCCCCAAACTCCGTCGGGAAGTAAAATTCCAGGGCTTTTAGACGTGAATAACAGCCTGGTCGAGGGTTTATGTACATAAAAATAATTTTTCATCTAAAAGAACTGAACTCAGTGGATCCAAAACACTTGCAGCTTGTCGCACCACATTAGGAATTGACCCCATCATGTGGCTTCCAATGACAAGAAAGGAGCGAAGTCGTTGCATACGATGGAGAATCGGTTGGCTTCCTGGTGGCAAACCAAAAACGTGTATGACATGCTTATCATCACACTTCACCAAACAACATTCTATACAATGCCTCCAAATGCATAAGCGTCTTAAAATACACATAAGCAAAACTGATGATTCATTATCATATATTCTTAATCGCCTGCCCAAAAGTAAACCATCTTCTGCATCAAGGATTCAATGGCTACAAGTCTTATGGCCCATAGTATGTACAATCGTAGCCGAGTTAGACGCTCACCAACATCCAACTTTCAACCTACAGCAATATCACAATGAAAATCTTGGACAAGCATTACTGACATGGATCAATCCTGCCCCTCCTGAGCTCACTAGGTAAGAAATTTAACCCGCTACCACCTACCAAATACACCCACCCATCGATTGATAATAGTATAATATTAAAAAAAAACCTTTCCCTCCCTCTCCCCAATAAGAACGCACCTGCCAATAGCAAACCTGTAACATCTAATTCTTCTGAACCTACCCAATCATCCCCCTCCAGTACCTTCTTCTTCCTTCCTCTGTCTTTTTCCCTGCCATACCAACAGGGATTTTATTTCTTCTTATATACATGTATGAGCTGTCTCAAACAAATATGCCAAACCTGACGCTGTGTTTAACAGGAGAATTTAAATAAAATAACCAATTTTCACCGTATAATGTTTATAGTAAGAATTGAAAATCTGCTATGAAAAAAATTGGTTCGGTCTCGTGGTTCAATACTTTTTTGTATACTGTACAGTCTTTTATAATAACAACCTCAACAACATCGGCCAAAAAAAAAAAAAAAACCGTGTGCCACGTGTCCATCATTCTCTCATATTTCTTTTATTTGACTAAATAACTTTTATTTTATTTGGAATCTGTTTTTTTCAAGCAAGCCTACGTATTATAATATCGATGTGTGATGATAACAACAATTTTTATAACAACATGTAATAATAATAATTATGCGATTTCTCATAACAGACATACTTATTATTACTTATTATGTCGTGCGCGCATATTGTTGATAGTGTAGCTCATTTCTAAATTGTAAAATGTAATAATATCAGTTGTTCATTCACAATAATAAAATTTTATTTTATTGAAACTTATATATTAATGATTTCCATGGTTACAAAACTTTACAACATTAACCCATTTTGTCTATCTTTGTGTAATACAATCCCACCCCCCATTTCAAATAATTATTGTTTTACGTACCCCACACACATATAAAAGGCTTTCATATCAGCAGACATTCCTTTTTTTTCTTCTATCCTTTCTATATAACAAAAAAAGGAAAAAAAAATGATGAATGATGAATGATGATGATAACGATGACCTTTAAAAATGAGCACGGGAACGTATGTAAAAGTTTTTCCTTTCAACCTAGATGATCCAGATGGTTATAAAAAGTTCCTACGATAATAATAAGAACTATAATATTTTTTTTCTCCTTTCTTTTCTTTTTTCTTTACCTGTGGTACAACATTCACATAAAAAAACTATATGTCATGCATTACACAAGGTGTTGCATCGCGCTGCTTTATAATAAATAAAAGCACTTAGATTTTTATGCATGCTTTTTTTTTTACTTGCTGTTTACAGACGCCAAGCAAGAAAAAAAAAAGATTAAAACAGTGATCATCACTATTCTTTTATTTTTATTTTTCTGTTAACACGAATATCTAACCTCACCATTTGGAAGCATAATGCATTGGTTATATGCATAAAAAAAAGCTCAACGAAAATAAAAAATTCGAATTCTAATATTTTTTTTCTGAATCGCAAAACATATACATAATAAAAGAAGAATTGTAAAAGTAAGAATAATACGTATTCTAGTTTTCTGTTTAATCCACTCCTAATTTCTTATTGGTTTTTATTACGACTTATGTTATTCTGATAATAATAATATAAAACTGGTTTTTTTTACCTACGTAAACGATTTTATGTAGGCTGTAAATAGAAATGATCGTCGTCATCGTTTATACGTACTGAAATAAGAAAAAAGTTTATAGTAGAACGAACATGTACAAGTTACTAATCTACAGTAGTAGCATGTAACACTTTTTTTTTATCATGTTCTTACTTTTAGTATATGCTGAGATCTATTGACAGATATTTAATATAATGTGGCTACCAAAAAAGGATAAATTTATTGATGCATACGTTGTATATGTAGACATAACACCTGTTGGTAGCACAAATATATAAAACATTGGGTGTACTTGCACGGTTTGTAAACTGTTGCGTAGATGCATTGATTCGTTTCTTTTCTTTCCTTACCCACTCAAAGCTTATAACACAAAAGCCGTAGTATGTTGCTAGCATTTAAAAAATCAATCTGACCAGTCACTTCTTCACTTGATATATATAATACTCAACTGTAATGATCGTCTGTGCATTTTAGTACTCTCGGTCTATTATAATATAGTACATTTTATGTTTACAATAACAGTAGCAGCACACACACACACACACACACACACACACACAAACACACACATACCAAACATAGTTGTATTAAAAAAAAGTTTTGATGTCTGCTCAAAAAAAGTTGATCTATAACAAACAGCGTCATGTATCAAGGTGTTGTAATAAAAGAGCTGTATAAATATTAATTTTCGCCCAATCACCTTACCGAATATGGAAAGACATTTCTGATCGATTATATATGCTGTTGAAAAATATGATTACCCGCCATCAAGATCTGACACAAAAAAAAAAAAAGAGAAAAAACGCCCTTGCTACGTATCACTCCCATATTATATTTTATAACGAGTTTGTGTATAAGATGAATACTAATCAACCCGTTTATTTTCTATTTTATGTCCAGAACAATTTAATCAGTATTTCAGTCCCACTCTTCTGATATAAGGTTTAAAAAAAAACACTGGCACGAAATCAACTGATGATTAATTTCTAGTTGCTACGACAACGAAACAGACATTTTTTCATCGTAAGAGTAGTTTTTTTTCAAAAGTATAAACTGGCGAGTTGAAAGCTGACTGCTGTGTAAAGACGTTAAAACTAGTGTGAGGTCTTCGACAGGCGGAAAGCAGGCGGAACCTGTTATTACGGAAACCTTTTTTACTCAATTGAAACTTTTATGTAACTATTATGACATGATTAGCTTATTAAGATAATAATACTTAAAAAGAGAGAGAGAGAGTACTTATATTTAAGTTGTGAAAGAGGTCTTCTAATGCCCATGTCGCATCTGCTTGATGGGTCTCATTGTCATTTCTAAAGTCCAGGCTGGCCTCTACATAAGAATCCTACTGCTCTACATACAGATTACAAGCGCAGTCAGCAACTAATAAATTTAGCTCTTGTGTATTGAATATCGATGTCAAGATTTAACCTATGATATGGAGTCAATTTACTAAAAAACAGTTAATATTTATGTTGAAGTTCTCACGTAGTTGCTTGGACAACATCTATAAAGAAAATCATTTTTATTTCTATATCTATGTTATTGTATTATATGTTTGCATATTAGTCTCTGTTGTGTACCATGTATTATAACGCTATAATACGTAATAATAATAATAACAGATACGTATGAAGCATTAAATATCATATTTAAAAAATAATGGAACCATTGAATCGTCACATCGTTCCATTGATATCAAGAATAATTTTTGTTCGATAAAAAAATGTGCCAATGCGACTGTAGGTTCAATAGGATTGCTATCAAGATACGTACGAATTGTTCCACTATTAATAAAGTAAACGCTTTAACCCCAACCAGTGAAAGAGAGGCGAGAAGCAAATGGGCATTCAATTAGTTATTGTCAACTAACAATTATTATTGTTAAATATTTCTTATCTGTCTTATCTTATTTTATTTTTTGACTTACATACCAAATTCATCACTAGTCAAATTAAAAATTGATACAAATCCACCAGAATGTGGCAGTACTGAGGGAGGTGAATAACATCCATCGCTATAGTCTACTCCATGACATCCACCGTGATTTCCAAGCACTTTACCAGCAGCAATCCTATATATATTATAATTTAGTCCAAGCTACTTTTTTTTTTATTTGAAAAAACAATATCCAATTACCTGCCCACTGAGCTCGAAAGGGACCCATTTATGTGGTCGCTTCCACCTTGAATAATAAAAAAAAAGTATCCCGCTATAACTATCTGATTCACCGTTTGAAGTAGATATTGAAAATTCGTAAGATTATTGTTATGGTACAGGTTGTGTCACGCAAGATCGTGTTGGTAAAGACTGTTTTTCAGAAGATTGATGTAACACATATTGTCCAGGATCACTTAATCTTGTATAGTCGTTACTTTCAGGCATTCGCATGCTGGCACCAGCCGAAGATATTTCAACTTGCGATTGTGGTTGTTGTGATTGATTAGGCATACTTCCAAGTAATAACATACCACCTGCTTCAGAGGTCACACTACCACCATTTGTTGATGGTTTCGATTGAGTTTGACCTGTCATTAGATTTATGTAATAATAGTGTTGTGAGTTAGAATTCCATACAGCGTTTCTATCAATTTTTTGTCGTTTTTTTTTCTGTTAATAGTGTAATGCTTTAGGTTTTTCTAAATAATACAATGCAATATAATTATAATAATAAACATACCAGCCTTCAGGAGCAAGTGAAGGTGAGTAAAGTACTTTTGAGTTCATTTTTTAATGGTTATAAAATAAAAAAGAGTAGGCGACTTGACACTGGAACTCAATTCAATTCAAAAGAGCGTGCTGTTTCACAGACCCCGCTAAAATTTTGTACAGTTGTCACAACACCAGATCAAGAGAATAAAATCATTCTTGACACTTTCGAATAATTAATAAAACGGAGTAAAATTTTATTTGTTTATTTATTTATAAAAAAAAACAAGACATTATTAAGCAAGTTTGACCTCTTTAATAATTTGATTATTTTGTCCATCATTATTACGTATTATAATTCTTATTGTCATCGGTGTGTTCACGTCATAATCATTCATCTAATATCCAATATTCTTTGATCTATCATATTCAACATTTCAAAAGGTGTTAATAATTCATACCAAAGTGCGGCTTCCGTTAATTGATGTGGCATACTGAATTATCCTTTGTTGTTAGCATCATTATTATTAAGATGACGACGATTATGATGGTGATAATATTGTTGTTCAAATAAATGATTGGAAGTAATATCATCTTGATTATTATTGTCAATTAGTCTATTTTCGACGTCACGTAAAAATGCAGCACCCCAAGTTATTTGAGCTATCTGATTTGCTGTTGTCGGAAGAGATTGATGATGTCCTGGATGATATCGTTTAAAGAGTGCATAAAAACAAGTAAAAAATGACAAATATGATCAAAAGTCTTCCTACACTTGGAATTAAACCTTCTTTTTTTTTCGATAAGTTCCGGATGAGACATTATCAATTTTTGGTAAAGCAGGTAAAGGTAGCATCAGTCATTCGATTTCATCTTTGGTTATTGTTTTAATAAAGTAGTAGAGGATATCAACAATGTTCCTTAAATAGGTTCAATGGGTTGGTGTCAAAATATGTACGGATAGTTCCACCATTAATCAAGTACAAGGGAGTGAAGCTGCAAATGGAACTTCTGGGTCTTCCTTTCCTACCATCTCCAAAATGGCTTGCGTTGTACCGTTGATGCCGATAATTACAACGATAGGGAGAACTGGGTATCTTTTGATCATTTACAAACAATATTGGATTACGCGTTGATAAAATTTAAGATCTACTGTATGCTGTATATCAATGAGAACCAGGGGCAAGTTACGATCGTTATATGAGAAAGGCTCACACACAACATCTAATTTCATCAGATTGGGCCATTCAGTGGGGATGCCTTTGTATTTGTCGACGGCATGAGGTCTTACAAAAGATTCTGTGTTAGTACAGCAATATATAAAAGGATATTACGTCTGTCTATGTGATGTGCAAACATACCAATAATGAGTCTTAGTCGAGGCTTCGCCGAAGACTTTATGACATTATTCGAGGCAGTACTGATGTAGATTGTGTTACCATTTTTTCTTTATTTGTTTCGAAGTTACAGAGTAAAAAAAAAAATATAATATATTTGGAAATAGATATAAATATGATACTAACTACTAAATATGTACGATATCAATGGCGAGAATATATATAAATAAAGGGAAATAATGGGAAGGGTGGGACAATCTACATCAGTACTGCCTCGAATAATGTCATAAAGTCTTCGGCGAAGCCTCGACTAAGACTCATTATTCTTCGGCTGGTACTGATGTAGATTGTGGATCCAGAGTCGAAACCACAGAAGTCGAAGGTAAAGCCAAAGAAGTAAAATCTGTAGCCGTTTCTCTTGATAAACGATAAAATGTATCAAAAACAGAAGATGACATCCATGAGCCATGTACCATAACATCCTCCAAGGAAGCACCAGCTTCCACTGCCGCCGTGGAGCCCAACGCTCTGGCTTTCGGTCTTGCAATGCCCTGTGGTCTTGGAATCAAATCAATTATATGTTTAATATGATTACTGATTCGCTCGGCGCCAATAGGAATATCATGGTTATGCACGGCACGCACAAGACGGTAAACATACTTGCGTGGCCCATTTGGAATAGGGTATGACCGTCGACATACTCCTTGGCAAAAACGAATCTTATAATCAGTATATGTTTGAACTGGACATAATAATTTGTTGGAATGTGGTTTGATGGTGATGACCTTTTCGATGTGTTGACAACGTCGTTTTTCTTTTGGTACTGCAATAATTAAACGCAAACGGTTATTGGTAATAGTGGATTGATTATCATCTATTCTTTCAATATCTGAAGGTCGAAGAAAACCAGTGATTGCCAGAAGGAAACATAGTTTTCTAGTCAGATCAATGGGCCTCATGTTGTTGTTGTTTCCCAGATTAATAATGTGTTGAATAGCAGGTGAAATATCATAATTAGGTTTATCAAAAGAGCGAATAGTTTGTTCGTTGAGAGCAATAAAAAATTCTTGATATGTTTGATTATTGTGAAATTTTGAAGTATCGTGATATAAGTCCAAAATTGCTGATCGATATGCTGCACATGTGGAAGTAGCCCATTTAAGATGAACACGGCCATAAGCCAAAAAATTGACAACATGTACTGGATTTGGTGTGAATGGATCGATTTGGTGCTGCTGTGCCCATGTAATAAATCGGCGTTGAATAGGTTGATATTGCTTGGTGCGTTGTTGATTATGAGTTGGATTCAATAATATGTGTGCTGCCTCCTCGTCTACCCCCAACGCTGTTAGACGCCGCCGTTTATATGCCATGCGATCATACGCCAATGAGGATTCTTGTGAAGGAGATGTTGATCGTGGTCGGGTGCTGCGTGAATTGCTGAGCGAGGCACTATTATTGGGTTCTGTATGCACTGCAAAAAAAATGGTGTATTACAATTATGATATCCCATTGATACCCTATTGATATCCTGTTGATATTCCAGGTGTTGCAAGGATATCAAGTATTGATATCTCAGATATGCTTGGAATATCAATATTCTTTCTTTCCGCCTCTCAATATTCTTTCTTTCCGCCTCTCAATAGTCTTTTTTTCCACCTCTCAATAATCTGTCTTTCCCTCTATCAACATATTTATATTCCAAATGTCAATTGTTTGTTATTCCGTATATCAATTGTTTGCTTTTCCATCTATCAACGTATTTATTTTTCAAATGTCAATATCTTTATATTTAAAATATCAGTTATTTATTTTTTCATATATCAATACATTCATATTACAAATATCAATTATTTGTTCTTTTAAATATCTGTAGGATATCAATATTATATTTTTTGGTACTCAATAGAATATCACACTATTATCTTCCAATAGGTTTGCTTATTTTTTATATTGTTTTTACAGATCCAAAAAAGGGAACACGTTACAAAAATATTATTGGAAAAAAAAAACTTTTTATTTGACAATATAGTATGGAGGATTTCAAATAGAACATTTCTAAACTATTTATTATCTATCTTATTATCTATCTTACTATCTATCTTACTATCTATATATATACACATAAACGTGCACGATGCTCCTCACTGGGATTATACCTACCTGTCATAATATAACTTTTGGTAAACATATTGATTAATTATATAAGCAATAGATGTACTTGGTATGAAAACAAGGCTAAAAAAATTAATGAAACTAGTTAGTCAATAATGGCAAAGAAGAAATATGATATTGAAAGTACTTACTGATATAATCAATTATTGAAAACGATAAAAAAAGCTCTTGTACCAAAATATATACCATAGAATAAAATATTAACAAAAAATCCGTAAGATATATAGCTTATAAAAATAGTAGAAGCAATGTAAGAATGTGGGAACCCTCACATGGTTTTGAAAAAGATATTGAGAGTAGCAACATACCTTCAAAGTAAACCACACGTAAGCATATTGTTATGTTACACACCTTTACGGAACGATACCGAGAGTAAGCCCAATGACGTGGCCCTAACAGCTAGCTGTTACGAATGCAGTCCATTAGCTATGATGTTTGGTATATGAAAAAAATGTTTTCATATAAAGATTAAGCTCATAAAAGTCATAGTTGCTTACCTGAGCATAATAAACTAGAATATAGATGACCAATAAATATAAAAGAGTATAAGATGTAAAAGAAAAGGAAAGGAGATGCTTACTTGACACTACGGAATAGTATAAAAAAGAGTATACATTTAGTTTTTGATAAAAAAAATACACTAGATTGAGCAAGTGTCAAAATGCAAAAAAATAAAATAATAATAGTACTTTCTTACCGCTCCACAATAAAGCCAAAGGGGTCATACCAAGGCACCATATAATTATAGAACAAAATAGAAATAAGTCTTGTATTATGCCGTACTGGTTAAGTTCTTTATCCTAGACATGATATGTATAAATGTGTAAGAAAAATAAAAAGTAAATGAAGTAATGAGAAAGAAAAAGTGAAAGAAAAGAAAATAAGAGGGATTTTTTTTCAAATAGAAAAAAAAAAGAAGGAAAAGGCAATGTTTTTGATCAATTACCATTTTCAGATTTAAAGCAACAGCCGTCCAAATTTGTATTATTATTGATGTCTCAGGTATCAAAATAATGATACTTTTCAAGTATAACCCGTATAATGCAAAAGTATAAATATAGGCAAGGAGACAACGATATATTTCGATAATAACCTTTCTCTTCCTTAACATCAATCCTTTTCTATTTTTTTTTACCTTGGATCTAACGTATGTAGTAATTGATATATTTGTTTTAGTTGAGCAATATTTTTTTGTCATTATAATTATCAACACTGAATATTAACAACTTACCTTTTTTTAAGGATGGATAATAACACTAATAACACCGATTTTATCGAGGGCGATCCTATGCCATATTCCCGTTTAAACATACTTAGTGTAAGTAATTCAATATTTACCATATTCAATCAAGTAGTTCTTACTGTTTTTTTTCGCCCCTAATTCTGTTTAATATTTATAGCAATACATCCGTGATACATATGATGAGATCGTCCACGTTGACAAGCTCCAGTACGACTTCTCGTTGCCTGCTTTACAAGGTACCAACAAGGTTATTCAGAGTAGGATGCGCCTCGCCCTGTTGGGATATAAAGAAGAGTTTGCGGATGTACCCGGTTTTGCACAGAGATTGCGAAAAATGTGCAAGGATCACTATTATAACAAACGGGCGCTTTCTTCCCGTGATCCTACCAAACAAGATACTATCAATCGCCGCAATCGCCGTAGGAATCGTAAAGAAAAAGTTAGTGTCATAATAATATAAATAATATTTATAGCCTTGAGATATTTTACAGTATCATTAATATGTTGATTAGAAACTTGCACGTCGGCGAAACATGTTGGATCGCCACAAAAGATCCTTGGAAGAGGAATTCCCAACGGCTGGTATGGAAATGTTACTGAACCGAAAATACACGTCTGACGAAGAATCAGACGATGAAGATCCAACAACAAGCCCTATTTCGGTACTTCGTCCATCATACAGATCTGATAATGTAAGTTACTATGTCGAAATTCTATTGTTAATTGTTTACTTGGAAAACAACATATTGACAAAATGTCGATAGGCGAATCGGTTTTTAGAAAGATTGGACGAGCTGCATTTTGTGAGTAGCCGTATAAGACGGCACCAAAGTACTAGAATTCCTCGCTCGGTGATGTTGGTGGAACGAGCAGTTCCAGAGGAGTTGCCGCGGTGGATGAAGAAATAATTAAAAAACGGAGGGTGGTCGGGTTTGAGCTTGGGTTTCTTTTAAAATAAAAAAAAACTAATCGAAATTCGTTTAGTATTAAAAGTATAAATCTGAATATATGAATTTTTATATTGATGGATGAAAACAAAAAACAATATTGATGTTATAGGGTTAAAAAAAAGGAATGAAAAAAAATAGTGAGTATATAAAAGAGATGGTGCATATAAAAAAAGAGCATATTAGATAGTGACCATACAAAAAAAGAGGGTATAAAAAAAAGAATAAAAAAGGAGCATATAAAAAAGGAGCATATAAAAAAAGAGCATATAAAAAAAGTTCCGCTCCTCTCTCACAATTTTTTTTCAAGTAGCCACTTTATTTCAAAAGCTGTCTCTTTTTTGGGTCAATTAAAAACAACACACGGTTTTTTGAAAAATAATATTTTTTTATTTTTCTATTCCTTAATATCTTTTATTATACTTTTCCATTACTATAAATCACTGTGTTTCATTATTTGCACCAACACTCCCTTGAGTACCTAATAAATGCAGTTGTATTGATTGGAAGATTAAAACTCTGATTCTCGTTCTCGTTCTCATTTCCTTTCCTCTCCTCTTCATCCACTCTCTTGCTCTCCCTCCCTTCTATTATTGTTAAACAATTAGAAGAAAATGGCGATGACGATGGCGTGTGGAGTGTTAGTGATGTTACGCCAGAACAGATTTAAAGAGAGTTTGCAAAACGCGAATCCTTTATTTCTTTCACTATTCGTATAAAAATATCAGTAAAATTATTTTCCACTCTTCATATAAAAAAGTAATATTGTATTATTCTCTTGAGTATATCGACTAAACATTATTTGTACTTCACTTCGATTTACTACTTGTACATTCGTAAATTTAAACAAGAAAAAGTAATCTGCTAAAAAAGTATTAGTTTAATTTAGTCTTCCTATATGTAAAAAAAGCAAAAAAAAAAAAAAAAAGACTCCTTTTATCGTTTAGAGCTTAGATATTATTATTTTCAATGTAAAAAATATCACAGCTTCTATGCGTTTTGCCAAGGTGACCTAATAGTTCACTATCAGGTTATTGATATCCTGTTGATACCCTTGTAATATATGAGATATCAAAAATTTATTGATACCCTATTGATATCCTATTGATATCTGAGATATAAATAACGATATCAGCCTGTTGAGACCCTTTTGATACACCACTTTTTTTGCAGTGGTTTTTTAAACATTTTGAACTAAAACTTACTTAAAATGAATTTTGAATGTTCTAATAATGCCAGCATCTAGTGGCTGCATGATAGATGTCGTGTTTGGAGGTAAGTAAAGAAGCTCAACATTAGTTGGCTCATATATTTCAGGGAAATGGCCAGAAAAATTATCAAGAAGTAGCAGAATATTTCTATTTTGCCTTTTCATGGCTCTGTCTAGCATTTGAAGGTATTTCGAGAAAATAGCCTTTGTCATCCAAGCATTATAATTGGCTTCATAGTGGGAAACGTCAACTTTTGTATTCTAAAAATCAAAAAAAAAAGAAATATAACGGCAAGTAAGTATATATTTTATCTAATAGTAATGAGTAATAATGCAGCTTGTTACCTTTTTAAAACATGTAGGTTTAGTAACTTTTCCAATAAACCATAATGGCCATACATTTTGACCTAATGCATTTACAGTTACTACTACTGTAAGTCTGGACTTATCCTGCTTGATGCCCTTAAAAGATCTTGGAGCAATTGTAGTATTAGGTGCACTGGAATAAAACAAAGCTGTTTCATCCATATTAAATACATCTTTAGGGTCATACTGCTGTACTTTTTCTTGGATTTCTGGTAATTTTGCTGCTGCTAATGCAACATCAGCTGAACTACTTTCACCATGAAGTCTTTTCACTCCTAAATGAAATCTCTTTCGAAAACGGTCAACCCATCCATTGGAAAACTCCAATTCCCCTTCAGAAACGCCAAGTAATGGGGCAAAATCTTTAGCACATTGCTTAATAATACCCCAATTGACTGGTATATTCTCATGGCAGCGCTGTTCAACCCACATATATACAGCATCTTCAAGAAGCTATATGTTTGAAAATGATTAGACTCTACAACTATCAAAATAAGCTTAAAATAATATATCTAAATACTTATTAATCAACATACTGGGAACTTTACCTGAGCTTTTTGTTTTTTGCTTCTATCTATACCGCCTTCTAGCTCTTTTCTTCTAGTAGCAATCCATCGGCTAACTGTTGTCCTATTTGGAAAGGGCTCTTTCAACTGAAGGTTAATTTTTGCCCAAGTAATTAGCTCAGAAATACTGGGCGTTTTCTTTTTATCATTATTTTCAAGCTCCAAGTAGTGATCAACAATCTCTTCCTGTAAGCTAATGGGGATTTTTTGATATTCTGCTTTGCGCTTAAGGGACATTATGAAAAAAAAAATCGAAATAGAAAGAAAACTAAAGAATACACTATCCTCTCAACGTAGCAATATATTAGTACCTTTATCTGGTACCTTTTTTTTAATTGTGTATAACTTTATTAGTAATAGTTGATAGCTTAACAGTTATTCTATTTTCCTTCTTCGTGTCACCCCGATTTTTGCACACCCCTGCTTTTTGCACACTTTTTGGCCAAAATCCCATATGTGCAAAAAACGGGGTTTCACTGTAGCACTGGCGTTGAACTTGCATTTCTTTAGGTTTAATACAAGGCCTGATTTGAGTATACATGCAAATACTTTTGCTAGATCATGTAGATGTTGTTTTTGGTCAGGTGAATATGTGAATAAATCATCAATATATACTATGGCACACTTATTTAATAATGCTCGAAATGCTATGTCTGAAAGCATTTGGGCGCTGGCAGATGCATTAAGCATGCCCATTGGCATTCTTAGAAATTCGTATAATCCAAATTTACATGTAAATGCTGATTTTGGTATTGATTCAGGTGTTAATTTAATTGTAATAAAATGATGCACAATCAATGTTGAAAGACTTTTGCTTTGTTGCCTACTGCATCTAGTAATTCATCTGCTCTTTGAGTGTATAGGCAAAATGGTTGTAAAGCATTAAGTTTTCTGTAATCGATAACTAATCGTAAATTATCTGTGGCAGCCGGTTTTGAGGATGAGGACGATGTCGCTGCTGATGGTTTCTTGACTAACAATATGGGTAAGGCCCATGGACTTGTTGAGGGTTGTATAATTTTCATTTTGCAAAATCGGTCAAGTTCTTTTTCTAAAATTCTAATTCTATTGGACTCATTCTATATGGTCTATGTCGAATTGGTGGATGGTTTCCTGTATTGATTTCATGCTTAACAGGTCAGTACATCCTGATTGTTTTTCTATCCAATCAAAATATCTTGATATTGTTCTATAGGGCACGGAATTCTCTTAAGTTTTGGATCTAACTCTCCTTCGTTTATTTGTTCCAATTGTTCTTTCGCGAGAGGTTTTCTTGTATGGTAGGTTGTTGTCTAAATTCGAGGGTCTACTAATTCATATCCTTTGTCATTGGTAGTAACGGCTCTCATTTCGCCGAGTACCAAGTCTGTATTGATAGTGTATTCGGATTCGGTAGTAATATTGAGAATAGATACTCGATATATTTCATCTGCTGGATGTAGTATGCCTCCATAGATATTTATTTGTTCTGGCAGTTGTTATTGGGTTCAAAAATATATGTATTCGAATCCTTTAAGAATACTGGTCGAGGTATATCAAAAGTTCGGTAATTTGCATTGGGATGGTAATGCCCATGTTTGTTTTCATTATAATTTGATTATTGTCTTGTTTTAATTCGAGTGGTTGTATATCTTCAATTATAGGAAATAATATATCATCTGTCCATGATTCATTTGTTAACATTTCTTCTGTATCGTTCTCGGAAGTTGACGAGTATTCACTGTATGACTCATCTGATGAAATGATTTCATCTTCGGTATATTGTTCAGACTTGAACTAATGGGGGTTTCCTGCATTATTAAACCAAGGTATACTACTGTCGATTTGTTTCTCATATCTTATTGGAATTGCTCGAGTGTCGTCGTGGTGAATCCACATTTTTTGTTTGATATTCAATTGTAGCTTTGGCCTTTTTCAACCAGTTATTTCCAATGATCAGATCAATAGGTGTGGTTGGCAACACTTCTAATGCTATTGGTACTGGCTCGGTTCCATTAGGCTGTAATTGGACATTACTAATTATGCCTAGTGATGCATGTCGGTCTCCGTTTCCTAGCATGAATACTGCTGTGGAAGGTTTATCTATTTTTAATCCTAGATTTTGGGCTAATTTCTTTGATATGCAACTTTTGCTTGCTCCTGTGTCTAGTAAACTATTTATATGATGCGAATTTATAACAAAATTTGTATATAGGGGTGGTACTTGGTGATGGAGCTGTTTCTTCATCTAATACTGCGAGTGACGGGCAGTTTTACATACACTGAAAACTGTCTCTCATGGATGGACCAATTTTAAAAGTTGGGCAAACGTTATGTCTGCGTTTCTATTAAGGATGTCTGCTGAAACGTCGTATGGTTCCTTTTTTACGATTTTATGGGTGGAAAGGATTTTTTGTTTCTCCGAACTGATTTTCCTTTTTGAGACTTCTTTAAATTATTTTCTTGAGAATTTTTCTTTGGTTTACTGGCTTTCTTCCTTCTACTTGTTTTTCCGCTATTTTTGTGTGGTAATATTTTTGGGGAAAAGGGGAAGAATTTTTATTTTCCGCTTTTTCTGATGGCGAATCTAGGTCCATGTCGTCCAAAGTATTTCTCAGTTGTGTCCAGACTACAAGCACCATTTAGGAGGGCAGCACGAAAATGGGTATGTTCAAGATCATCGATTACTGGCTTGCGCTAATGATTACTTCGATGCGTCAAGGCTTCATACCGCCCAGGCATAATCAGACACAATTTTTACATCAGAGCTCAAGAGCCTCTCGTCTCTTGTCAAGGAATTGTTTATAAAATAACATGCACTGACAGAATATGATGCACTATATTCAAAAGATTTAAATCAATCAATATTCAATGCAAACATGATGGATCGATTATCACGAACAGAAGATTGTCCATCATAAATGTTGCTGTACATACCCTCTTTGGCTGTACGATTTCTCAAGACATGTCATTATTATTTTATCCTATAAAAACAACATCATTATTAGCATTCAAATTTCAGCATTAACAGGAAATAATATTTCAGCATTATTATTATTTATTATCACTTTTTTGTAATTGTATAACTTGTAAATTAGATTCTTATTTACATGACGAGACTTGTTCAATAAATGGATTATTTTGTTCTTCGCGTAACACGAACTCTTTTTTGTATACGTCACACAAACAAATGACATCGTGTGATCAACTATTTTGATTAGCCCCTAGTGCACAAACCAAACATAAAGATTTATGTAAACCCTGCCTTTACCCTTTCTTTTGGAAATATCAACAAAAAATAAGTAATATTGTTATTATTATTATTATTATAGAGCTATGTTTTATTTCTTTCATTACCTCGTTATTTATTATACATGGTCTTTTTCTTTTCTGTTTTATTCAGAGTAATCCAACATGACATGTGTTGATTTTCTTTCTCTCTATTTTTTCCCATAGTTTAACATTTGACCCCGTTGCCTTCATAAGATATTTCTCTTTATTTTAAGTAGATAAAAATGATTTATTTTAAAAAACATCTCTTTCAGTATTGTGTGTTGTTATCTTGTCATATATATATCGAGTCTTTATTTTGCTGCTTTTATTAAAAAAACTAGGGACTTTGTCACCTTCTCTTAAAGCTAAAATATTAATGTACTAGTGTAACCCTTACATAAACAACTTTTCTTATTTTCTATTTTTATACACGAATATTCAGAATAATTATTCATATAAGAATATTCTCATTCTATTACCTTTTACACGAATCAATCTATTGTACAACAACTTAATATAAATATCCCCCCAATTAATTAATTAAACAATCACATGTAATAACTGCGCGACATTAAACAGTTGCTGCGGATTTAACTGCGTAACATTAGAAAGTTACTGCGGAACAATTGTAAAAGATATATAAACCCCAACTTTTTAAACCAAATAAAAATTATCAATCTGTTATTCAGTCAATTTGACTTTATTTTAAATTTATTTCTATTGATCACTCAACACTGTATATTGGGTTGTTTTAATTATTTTATTTATCCAAGGGATTAGCTTAAGATCATTATCTTACTTATTTTATATATTTATTTGTTGACTACATATTAAACGTAGTATTTGAATTTAATAACAACTGAATTCACATTATAAAGACTCAATACATACAGACATAATATCTCTGTACTAGATTTGATTATATTAAAAATCATTATCGCTTAACATATATTATCTCAAAAGAACTTGAGAAATCTTAATAAACAATTACGTTGTAATATACGATAATATTACTGGTGCTCACTATAAAAATACATAAGCATCTGTTGTAGCTGAATAAATATATCTGCTTATAAATTTAATATAAAAACATCCACACCGGCTACATGGGCGCGTTTGATAGTGATTTCACACTTTTTGACTAGATGGCGGTATATCGTAGATGGTTGTAAAATTATTTGAAATTGCATATAGTACGCACGTACAAGTTGCTGAAGTGTAGCTGTATTTTCTTTTTCAAGTACTGTTTTGACGAGGAACTTGCTACTATCTTGGGAAATCTTTGACAATTTAGGACCCTTTTGCTTTATAGGGCGGTGTTACCACCTCTGGTTCTGTACCGCTTGTAATGGTCTGACATAGTGGATGTTGGTATATCCAACCTTCGCTCAATGTCTTTAAGAGTCCATCTATATCCAAGTAACTTCAGTGCACGATCCCTTAATAAATCCGCTTCATAATTGACATACTTTCCACGAGGATTTTTAACAACTTTCATTATGCGCTTTTTCT
>JAIWNF010000081.1:0-151089 GCA_025093555.1 Circinella umbellata
GCAGGAGCAGTAAGGATCTTGAATCATTTTACTGCAAAAACAAAACGAGGTATTACAATTGTGATATCAACTATTGATATCTCAGATCTTGTAACTGTGATACCAATAGTCTATATTTCCCTCTTTCAACAATCTGTTTTTCCGTCTATCAACATATTTTTATTCCAAATGCCAATACATTGCTTTTAGTCAACCAAAAAAAAAGGAAACACATTACGTACGTATTCGAAAAAAAAACCTTTTTATTTGACAATATAGTATAAACTAGTTGTTTTCTATAAAAATACCTGATACTCTTCTATGGAATATTTTGCCTACCTCTTATAAGATAACTCATACTAATTATTCACGCGAACTATGGATATACATATATATACATGGCACAAAAATGCAGCTAATATATATATATATAACATCTAGTCAAGAACGATAACAAAAGAAAATTCGATATTGAAGATATTTACTGATCATAAACGATTAATGGAAATCGATAAAAAAAGCTCTTGTGTTAAAATATATACTATAGAATAAAACACGTAATAAAAAAACATAGTAATAAAAAAAGATATCGAGAGTGGAGACATACCTTTGGAATAAATAATATATAAGCACATTGTTATGCTGCACACATTCACGAAACGATGTATAAAAGGGTATAAGATATGGAAGAAAGAAAAAGGAGATGCTAATTTAACACCAAAAAACAATATAAAGAAAAAAGAAATGAATGTATACATAAAAAAAATACTAGATTGAACGTGTCGAAATTCAAAGAATAAATAATACGTAATTACCATTCTACAATTAATAAGCCAGAAGGGTTATGTCAAGTAACAATGTAGTTATGAACAAAGAGGAATGGTTCTTGTATTGTGCCTTACTGCTTTAATTCTTTATATTAAAAGTGAGATGTGCAAATGGAAAATGAAAATAAAAAACAAATGAAGTATGAGAAAACAAGTAAATTATAATACATAATATTTTATTTTTGGAGAAAAAGATAACGATATATGACAAGTCATATCAGGGACGTCATAAGTCAGCAACAAGAATACAATAAAAGAAAATAAAACAACTACTATTGATATAAAAGAAGTCTAGATATCTCCCCCCTAATACTTCATTGTGTACAATGCAACAATACAAGTGCACAATAAAGCTTGTGGTTTTGCATACTTAACAACAAAAAATGACAAAAGTTCGAAACGCTCGCCGCCGAAGGGATTGCTTTTGGTATGTAAGATACCAAGGCACCAGACAGAGCAGGGAACCACAAACGCACCGCAAACGTCCTGCAAAACGCTCGCCGCCGTAGGGATTGCTTCTGTAAGATACCAGGGCACCAGACAGAGCAGAGAGCCGCGAACGCACCGCAAACGTCCCGTTCTTTTGTCAATTTTCTACAAATGTAAAAAATGCTAAATGTTCATCGTCGTAGGGATTGCTTTCGTAAGATACCAAGACAGAGCCGACAAAGCAGAGGTGCCAAACACACAGCAAACATCTTGCAGAACGTTCACCGCCGTAAGGGTTTGCTCCAGTGAGATACCAAGGCAGAGCCGACGGAGCAGGGAGCCACAAACACACCACAAACGTCCAGCTTCTTTGTTTATTGTTCAGCAAAGAGAAAAGAAAAAGAAAACCAATAAAAAACCCCCAACGAGATATTTGAATTCAAAAAAATTTAATGTCAGGAAAATCTTGACGAATCAATTTCTCTCCTGGTTGGTGGGGGGAAGCTTGGGGGGAGGTTCGAATTGTCGCACGCGTTTATGAAAAAAAAAACCACTTGTGTTAAAGTCGATCCTTTTCACCATAACAAATACTTTTTTTGGTCACTAATCAAAGTAACAATTAATGTTTCAAAGGTTATTAAAAAGTATAGTTTTACTTTGTAATAATGAAGAAGCCAACCAAACTTATCTACCTTCTATTTTTACGTTTACTATAAAAAATAAACTTATGCTAAACGCTCCTTCCGCTTCCAACTTTTTTAACATAAAGTTCCCCTTTTTTTTCTTTCAATTCATTTATTATTTGGTCTTTGCAAGACGCAATGTTAACTTTAATCATCTCTTTCAACACGACTGCTGCTAATTTCAAGGCTATGGTCAGAGAAAAGAAAACCAAGCAGAAGAAAGAATAAGCGAGGTCAAGGAAGAAACTTACAAAGTACAAGAGGCAATGAAAAACATGGAAGACCGTGTCAATAAGATTCACAGACAACTTGAAGGTCTAGAAACAACATCAGGCGAATCAATTATGTTCAATTGACAATAGTGCCCTCGTGCTGAACCAGCAGCCAATTTGTTGAGCGGACGCGACTTTCCACATCCGCTTGACGACAATGGTGTTACTCAACAGTTGTCATGACACTCTTGGTCAAACTGTATTTGAACAAGAGTGGAAAGCTGTATATCTTACGATCTATAAGGAAAATGTTACGTCTTTTACCAAAGTCTCTACGTTGAACACTCGTACATATATGATTTGGATTTAACAACAATATGGTGCGATCTCTCGAAAAGTCGACAATCCAAGCCAACTCCTTACTTGAGAAGTACATAAAAGACGAATTTACTTTGTTCGTATGCGATGGTTATTGGGACGCCCGTTTGTTGATAATTAACTTTTGATACTTTTGAATTAAATGATCCAGGAGCCACAGATGAGAATTAAATTGTTTTATTACTATTTTTACCCATACAAGCTTAAAACTGGTCATGCTTTGTGCAAGTGATAACACATATAATCCATCCCGTTCTGACATCCAAACGTAAGTACATCTTTTGTTTTAGCAGGACTGCACGACTTGAGGGGGAATACAGTGAAAGTATTTTAACTCATCTCATAGTAACTCAACTCCCGGCTGAAATACTGGTAACAAGTATGTTATTATTGATTTGCCCCGGGTTTTTCTAGATTTGAAAACCAATGTATTTTATCAAAGTAGTTCAAAAACTGACTCCAACACAAATAAAGGTACAAGGTATGTATTATTATTTATACATACGATATGTGTTATGTGTACAATCAGAATAGCTCGGATCGAGTTAGAAACGATGGGAGATATCATGTTGAAAATCGAATAAAGTGTTTGGAAGATGGCAGCCCACAAAACTTTGATGTGGAACTACTGCCAACATACGAAATCCTTGTAGATTGTGATTTCTTATGGTTTCATCAAATGATTTGTATCCGAGGGGCGAAGGATTGGACCAAGTGGATGGAATGGAAACGGTGGGATTGCTGAATAAAAATGGATATGGTATATCTATGTAAGTGATAATCAAGATAGTGAGTACAAAAGTTAATCATTGAACTATGATGCTACATTGACAAGTGACGACGATGACGATGACTATTATGAGGAAATGCAGTACAAAAACAAATTTGGCTTTATGGCCAACAGTTGAAAAAAGCAACTTGAAGGAATCGTACGAAAGCAAGACATAATGCAACTCAAGCAAATCGTGGTAAAGTGGATAAAAAAAAGACATGTCAAGGAAACTGAACAAATGCAAAACAACGCATGAAAGTAAATTCCGCAACAAAACAAGTGGGTTCTTGGTCGTCTGTCCTGATAAAGCATTAAAAAACCACAAAACAACTCCTGGACATTACGAATCACCCACATGTGCAAAGGAAAATTGAAGAATGGGATGCAAATCATCATATTACAAACACGTTACAATTGGGTTTCAAGAAAATTCTGGTCAATCCTATGATATAAAAAACAAAGGTATTATTCAAATTACTTGTGTTTATTATTATTTTTCTCGAAAAAGTTATTAGATTTACGCGAGCGACTTTAATCAAGAAAAAGAAGAAAACTCTCATTTCTTCTGACAGCACTTTGAAACAGAAGGAAACGTGGCCGAGGTCGACCTTCAAAAACAAATAGCTTAGGAGCAGTGAATAATATGATGTGAGCCAAAATAAATAGTACCTGCTTCCCAATTGATGTAGCATAGTTCTCCTCTCCCTTCACCCACACCTTCCAACATTACGCACAAATTAAAAAAAAGCCTAGTCTATAATAAAAAAAATCATTGTTAGTCAGATATCTTGTTCAAAAATACCCAACTTCTTAATATAAATATGTTTTTATATAAAGTTATTTAGGAAATAACTAATTTCCCAAAGTGTAATCTAAATTTTAATGGGCTGAATAAGTTAATTCATAGCACCAAAACAGCAACAAAACAAAAGTGTCGTTTTTCTTAACTTTATAATCCTTTATTATTTATGCAAAAATGCACTTGCCAAAATCCCTTCTATTGCTCCTACTTTCAAAGTCAGTGGAGCATATATAAAATAGATTTTTATTGTTTATATTCCAGTGTGACCTCAAACTTTGCTTGGAATGGGACCAATATAAGGGACCTCAAGCTTGATAAATTACACATTATCATTGACGCAGAAGATGCTTGTAATTTTATTATCATACGTAAACAAATATCTTTTTATTTGTCGCTTGAACATGCTGACGAGGTAAAAAACAACAAAATAACGAATATTGTACAATTCATGACATTCATTCAAAGGTCGTTTTTTTCTCTTACGTACTAATACATTGGTTGTCAAATCTAGAAAAGCCCGGGATGGATTATATATGTTATCACTTGCACAAAGCATGACCAGTTTTAAGCTTGTATGGGTAAAAATAGTAATAAAACAATTTAATTCTCATCTGTGGCTCCTGGATCATTTAATTCAAAAGTATCAAAAGTTAATTATCAACAAACGGGCGTCCCAATAACCATCGCATACGAACAAAGTAAATTCGTCTTTTATGTACTTCTCAAGTAAGGAGTTGGCTTGGATTGTCGACTTTTCGAGAGATCGCACCATATTGTTGTTAAATCCAAATCATATATGTACGAGTGTTCAACGTAGAGACTTTGGTAAAAGACGTAACATTTTCCTTATAGATCGTAAGATATACAGCTTTCCACTCTTGTTCAAATACAGTTTGACCAAGAGTGTCATGACAACTGTTGAGTAACACCATTGTCGTCAAGCGGATGTGGAAAGTCGCGTCCGCTCAACAAATTGGCTGCTGGTTCAGCACGAGGGCACTATTGTCAATTGAACATAATTGATTCGCCTGATGTTGTTTCTAGACCTTCAAGTTGTCTGTGAATCTTATTGACACGGTCTTCCATGTTTTTCATTGCCTCTTGTACTTTGTAAGTTTCTTCCTTGACCTCGCTTATTCTTTCTTCTGCTTGGTTTTCTTTTCTCTGACCATAGCCTTGAAATTAGCAGCAGTCGTGTTGAAAGAGATGATTAAAGTTAACATTGCGTCTTGCAAAGACCAAATAATAAATGAATTGAAAGAAAAAAAAGGGGAACTTTATGTTAAAAAAGTTGGAAGCGGAAGGAGCGTTTAGCATAAGTTTATTTTTTATAGTAAACGTAAAAATAGAAGGTAGATAAGTTTGGTTGGCTTCTTCATTATTACAAAGTAAAACTATACTTTTTAATAACCTTTGAAACATTAATTGTTACTTTGATTAGTGACCAAAAAAAGTATTTGTTATGGTGAAAAGGATCGACTTTAACACAAGTGGTTTTTTTTTTCATAAACGCGTGCGACAATTCGAACCTCCCCCCAAGCTTCCCCCCACCAACCAGGAGAGAAATTGATTCGTCAAGATTTTCCTGACATTAAATTTTTTTGAATTCAAATATCTCGTTGGGGGTTTTTTATTGGTTTTCTTTTTCTTTTCTCTTTGCTGAACAATAAACAAAGAAGCTGGACGTTTGTGGTGTGTTTGTGGCTCCCTGCTCCGTCGGCTCTGCCTTGGTATCTCACTGGAGCAAACCCTTACGGCGGTGAACGTTCTGCAAGATGTTTGCTGTGTGTTTGGCACCTCTGCTTTGTCGGCTCTGTCTTGGTATCTTACGAAAGCAATCCCTACGACGATGAACATTTAGCATTTTTTACATTTGTAGAAAATTGACAAAAGAACGGGACGTTTGCGGTGCGTTCGCGGCTCTCTGCTCTGTCTGGTGCCCTGGTATCTTACAGAAGCAATCCCTACGGCGGCGAGCGTTTTGCAGGACGTTTGCGGTGCGTTTGTGGTTCCCTGCTCTGTCTGGTGCCTTGGTATCTTACATACCAAAAGCAATCCCTTCGGCGGCGAGCGTTTCGAACTTTTGTCATTTTTTGTTGTTAAGTATGCAAAACCACAAGCTTTATTGTGCACTTGTATTGTTGCATTGTACACAATGAAGTATTAGGGGGGAGATATCTAGACTTCTTTTATATCAATAGTAGTTGTTTTATTTTCTTTTATTGTATTCTTGTTGCTGACTTATGACGTCCCTGATATGACTTGTCATATATCGTTATCTTTTTCTCCAAAAATAAAATATTATGTATTATAATTTACTTGTTTTCTCATACTTCATTTGTTTTTTATTTTCATTTTCCATTTGCACATCTCACTTTTAATATAAAGAATTAAAGCAGTAAGGCACAATACAAGAACCATTCCTCTTTGTTCATAACTACATTGTTACTTGACATAACCCTTCTGGCTTATTAATTGTAGAATGGTAATTACGTATTATTTATTCTTTGAATTTCGACACGTTCAATCTAGTATTTTTTTTATGTATACATTCATTTCTTTTTTCTTTATATTGTTTTTTGGTGTTAAATTAGCATCTCCTTTTTCTTTCTTCCATATCTTATACCCTTTTATACATCGTTTCGTGAATGTGTGCAGCATAACAATGTGCTTATATATTATTTATTCCAAAGGTATGTCTCCACTCTCGATATCTTTTTTTATTACTATGTTTTTTTATTACGTGTTTTATTCTATAGTATATATTTTAACACAAGAGCTTTTTTTATCGATTTCCATTAATCGTTTATGATCAGTAAATATCTTCAATATCGAATTTTCTTTTGTTATCGTTCTTGACTAGATGTTATATATATATATATTAGCTGCATTTTTGTGCCATGTATATATATGTATATCCATAGTTCGCGTGAATAATTAGTATGAGTTATCTTATAAGAGGTAGGCAAAATATTCCATAGAAGAGTATCAGGTATTTTTATAGAAAACAACTAGTTTATACTATATTGTCAAATAAAAAGGTTTTTTTTTCGAATACGTACGTAATGTGTTTCCTTTTTTTTTGGTTGACTAAAAGCAATGTATTGGCATTTGGAATAAAAATATGTTGATAGACGGAAAAACAGATTGTTGAAAGAGGGAAATATAGACTATTGGTATCACAGTTACAAGATCTGAGATATCAATAGTTGATATCACAATTGTAATACCTCGTTTTGTTTTTGCAGTAAAATGATTCAAGATCCTTACTGCTCCTGCTACTGATGCTGCTGCAGCAAAATGTTCGGTGATGCAGTGTGAATGAGTACAAGATCAAGTTTTAGTTATTTTAGGAATGTTCTTATGCATGTCTCTTTTTCTTTTATTCGATTACAATACAAAAAGATTTCTGTTCGTAGGGCTCTTAGTAAACCGATCCGGATCGGATGCGGTATTGAGTATGATGATATTTCTTGCGCAAGTTCGCCTTGAGAAGTGAAGAATTTTTTTAATCGACTCGTGTTTCTCCATCTATATAAAAGGATTCATTAATGACGTTGAACTAACACTACTGTATGTTTCGATATTGTCAATAAAGATTGACCGGATAATCGTTTTAATAATTTTGGACGTGATATTTTCACTTCAAGAGAATGACCTCCTTGTTGTTGCCCTTTTGTTGTACTAGTACTATATTATCTGAGGTGTCTGGATAAAGACAGAGTTGGTACTGATGTCTGATATATGATATTGTTACGTCCCGTTCAGCCGTACGTATCTCATTAAACGAAAAAGAATATAATGAATTCCGAGTGAAAGACCCAAAGAATAAAAAAAGTTATATGAAAGATAAAAAAAAAAAAAAACAGAACGGTTTTTATAACCAGCAAAATCAACCGATCAAATAGTCCGGAAAAGAGTTTATTTCAATGAAATAAACTACAGTGATTGTTATTTTGCACGGAAGAAAAGAAACTATCCTATTTATAATAAATAAGTGACTTCCTACTCCATTAATCTGAATTCAGGTAAAATAGAAACTAGTTACGGATAAGGATAAATATCTTTTGAACAGATGTAGATTTATAAGTATTCCCTGAAAAAAAAGGACTTTTTGTAATGATTTATTTGCAAAGAAGAGAATGATGATAATGCTAGAATGTTGATAAAAATAGTAATAAGAAAATATGATGATAATGATATAAAAAATAAAAACCAAGAAAAAGAAATAAGAGGTATAAGAAGAGTAAAGAATTAAGCAGCAAAGAAAAAAGAAACAAAAAGGGACTGAAAAAAGAAAGGGAACAAAAGAAGCAGAAAAGAGAAGAGAGGTACGTAGCTATAAAAAAGTTATGAATAGTGTTTATATGTTAGTTCGTTTGTATGTGCATAATCATTACCATCATGAAGTTCAATGGTTTCCTCCCATGAAAAAGAAAATTTGTATATCTTTAAATACGTACCGAATTAATTTTATGTGCGGTTAATTTGGATTTCTTGAATTGATGTAAAGTTGTTTGTAATGTATTGATAAAGTTGATTTCTTGCTTCCTCAGTACCGCGAAAGTTTTTGATACGAAATTTGCGAAGACTAGTGTTGGGTGGATTGTGCGATGTAGTTGGAATGTTGTTAATTGTAAGAGCTCTTTCAAAATCTATTTTTCTATCTTTGTGCTAAGGTGTAAATTGTTCAAGAAGTTGGAAAAAATGCTTCTGATAATCGTGAGTAAATTCGCATTGCTCTTAAGCAATTGCTGCCGCAAATGAGTACGATATTGCACAAATCCCGAGAATTGCAAGTGAAGTCTAATATAAAAAATGAAAATGTTTACATGTTAACTCTTACGTATTTGAGTAAAATAATATGTTATTGTCATACATCTTATACAAATATAGATACATTACCTGCATTATACGTGTAGATTGTTCGTCTAATGCGCAGTGTGAGGTCGATATTGTTCATGTAATACATCATGTATAAAAATGGAAAGGAATAGGGTGCGTATATAAGGGTGGGTCGTACGTTGCGGCTTCTATTGACCTTTTCTGCAAACATGATTATTTTGAACTTTAAACGTGGAAATGTGGAGAAGGGAGGGTTATCGGCGAGTATGGAGGATAAGCGAGGAAAAAAATAATTGATTATAAGTCGTCTCCAAGCAGGAGAGACCCAGTAGCAGCTTAAAAAATCTTCAAATGTTGTAATATACAAAAATATAGTAGTTGTAACTTCAAAAGGTAAAACTTGGGTGAAATCGCGTGGATGATTCATTTTTTAAAAGAAAATTAAGATTAAAGTGGAAAAAAGTTGAAGAATTAAAAAAAAAGGTGAAGAAAAGTTAAAAAAAATAAAAGTGAACGAAAATGCTTTATTTATACTAAAAAAAAGTGACAGTTTTTTTTGTTTTGATTTTAACAACTTCAAAGTAAAAAGTTTATTTTATCATTGTTGGGTGCACTAAATTTTTGGGTGGTAAATCTTCCTTATTTGAGTATTTAAACACCCATTGTTCTGAATGTTCAAACTGGCATTTGTTTATATAAACACAGGCACCATAAACAATTGCCTTATTGAACGTAGCATTTCTGTGCAGTTTGCTTTCTTTTTATCATGGAACCTGATCCTTTTTGGTGGGTGGATAGAACAACACGAAACAAACACGTTTTTGGGATGGACAGAGCAAAACACTCATTTAAAATAATAATTTATCGGGAATTGCTACGGACACCCCATAAATAAAAAGTTGTTAAACAAGACCTTAGACCATGTAAACTATAGTACCAGCGTTATCAACACCTTATTATTGGCCACTCATATATATCATTAGTTTGTCTTGTCTTTATGCAGCTCCTATTTGTGTACATAATACTATAGTGAAAAAAGATAAGAAATATTGAACGATATTTATAAAAAGTTGAACTGCTGATATAAGCTTCCATAAACACTTTTAAGTTATATAACGATACTAACTGTATAGATAGTGTATAAATGACTTGCTACAACGTAATTATATCAGATTGTTATGTATCTTTGAAAAAATATAAAAGTGGGGTGTCCGTAATAATTGGAATTGCCTAATATACCATGTTTTTGGGGTGTTCGTAGCAAATTCGTTATTTATAATACTTAAAGAAATTAATAGTTTATTTGTTTTGAATTCCACAACTTCAAAGTAAATAGTTCTATTTTATCAAAAAATACTTGCTTCTTGTTCTTGTTGATTTTTAATTTCTTCAAGAACATATGGTTTGTCTTATTTAATGTATATGTTACAAGTATATCTAATTCATGATTAGACAAACAGTGTAATTTATATACGTAATATCATTATAATTGAATTAGTAGAAGATATTGAAGAATATTTCACTATTAAAACAAATTGAAGTGATTTATTTCATTTTTTTTAGAAAATTATTTAGCACTACGTAATAGTTTTCATCATGTCTCGAAGATTCTTGAAAGGGTAAGAATGGTTTAGATTCTCTTAATGTTGATGTCTGAAGAAGTCAATAAGTCATAGAAGTCTTTAGCAGTTTTATTATATTCTTCATTCTGTTACAATATGTATACACAGGAAATTATGAATGGATCAAAGCTATTAAGATAAGTAATCAAATAGCAATTATTTGTTTGTTTCTTTGCCCTTGTATGGAAGATTTTGCAATCTTACCAAGTTGAGATAAAATGTAGAATACGGAAATTGTTCATTAACGTCCGCTCAGCGTATAATACAGTAAACCGTTATATTATATGGAATATCCTTCGTCATACAACAACAACACCTTTCTTATTATTAGTACAAAATCTTTTTAATAATGTAACGATTGAAGTAATAATAGATAATGCCATATAACTATGCTCTGTAGTATTAATATAAGCTTACCTTGTTGTGAAATTACTATTGATCCAATATCTCGTTCAATGTCACTATTTCATGACTATTTTCATTTTATCGCTAGAAGATTAAACCACAGTAGCAAAGCTGTATTAATCATCTAGCTACATTATATGAACTGTCATCTTTTTTAACATGGTCATCGTAATTTAAACATACGTAGTATATTTTCTAGTACGTATGTTCTGTATTTGCTGGTTGGGAGTCCCGAAAGTTTAGCCAGTATTTCGCTAAACTGATACAAATCCTCACATATATTGAGTACAGGTTCAACGAAAAATTACTGTACGTACTAACAGATAATTAAAAAAAAGAGGGAAGGGAAGGGATGTTTGACTATTTTTTTTTTTTTTTTGTTTTTTTTCGATATAAAATTGAAGGGTTATTAGGTTATCATGTCGTAATTTTTTAGCTCTCGTGAGACAAGTGGAGTCAAGCTACTGTTAATTTTGAGGGGTTTATAATGGTTGCCAATATAATTGGGTTAACTAAAAGATTAGACTTTGTCGAGTAAAATGAATTTCGAAATTGATCCAATTTTCACTCAAAAGGAAGAAAGAGGCTGAGACGTAATAAATGTGAAAGGTTGTTTTGGACTTATTTTATGCCAAACCACAAAAGAGGAAATTTCACTTGGAAATATGAGTTGCACTGATTAACCAAAAAGTGGATATAAAAGTATTTTATTATGAAAAAAGTATAAAGATTTATAAAGAGCTATAAGCTAAAAGTATTTGATCAATTCGATTCTATTTATAAGGTTTAATAATAATTAATTAATAATAATTATTAATGTTCTATGATATTATTAAAAATATTCAATAATTAGTAAGCATTCGCCTTCAAAAAACACACGATCACAAAATGATTCCAAAAGACACTTTTGCTTTGCTTATCCCATAAAACACATTTTCTATCAGTTGATACCAAAGTTCATAGAATATTTTATTTTTGGACAATAAATGATAATGATTACGTGCTTTTGGTCAAACAAAAAACTTCCACTACGTATCGATAATATTACAAGTCAACAACACAAATACAATAAAATAAAATAAACAGAATGAAACAATATACGTAGAATTTTCTTTTTATTTTTAAAAAAAAAGTACCATCATTATAAAAGGGGGTCGAGATATCTTCCCAAATTCTCTGTTATGTACAAAGCAACAATACAAGTACAATAGAGCTTTGGGGTTGTGTTTACTTCAAAACAAAAGGGTAAATGCAAAACGCTCACCACCACAGAACATGCCGTAAACTTCGGCAGAGAGATACACGCATGCAGCAAGCATTTCGCTCTTTTGTTATTTTTCAACAAAGAGAAAGGAAAGAGAAAAAAAAACAGAAGTATACGTACACGACCTATTTAAAGCTTAAAAAGAATAACGTCAGCTATAAAAGAGTTATTCTCGAGGGGCACATATCATACATGAGAGCAACTGATTATCTTTTGTCCGATGTTTACATATTTAACCATGCGGTCAACGCACTTCAGGATCAACAAACTATTTTTTTTATTCTTAATACGTACTCTGCTAATATGCATATCGATTAACAATCATATGGTAGATGGTAATGTTATAAAGTTCGAAAACAATAAAGAGAAACACAGGTATTCAATATCCCTTTTTTCTATTTTGTTCATATATACCTTCTAAAGGTTACACGAAATGCCATACTAACTAAAGCAGACTTTTATGGTGTCTTGGGATATATAAACAAATCCCGATTGGATGTGTGTTTGAATACCATTGTTTATGCATATTGCTTTTTTTTTTTACCTGCGTATTGGGTTTTATAGTTTATCTCCTTTAGTGATTCTTTTATTTACTGGAGTACACTTTTATGCTGAGAAGTACGTATGCAGTGATTTCCCTACTCTTTAGTTTCATAGTATGTCCTATTTGATATTTCTGCTATTCTCCAGAAGTGTATTTTCTGCGAGAACCTGGTTCTATTTTTTTTTTATTAAGAATGGTTGCTGAGGTTATAATTTTACTTAATTGCTATTCAACAAGAATCTGATATAGATACATGCAAGCAATATTTGAAAGCAACTATTTTTCGAGTTTTATTGTTGTTCTTATATCTATTTGTTTTTTTATTGAGTGAAAAAAATGAGACAGTAAAAGTTAGGAGCTACCTATCATGCAGAGCACGAACCTTCTGTAACTATAAATCATACACTTATATGCTTGTTACTAGTATTTTGACAAAACTTCGAAGTGACAATCTCAATGGAATATGATTTTTTTTCTCAACATATATTACGGCATAACTTTATTTCTGACGTTTTTTTGTCAATTATTATTCCACGGTTTAAGTCAGTGCGCGCACCTTAACTTATAATTTTATATGTAATGACGAATAATTATTCATGCAGTTTGAAAATGATAGCAAAGTATTTTGATTGATAATAAAAGAAGGATCATATGATACACAGCAAAACAAACAAATAAAATGATTACAAAATATGAAGACTATATATCTTTCATATATTACAATTAATTCCATGTAATTATAATATTCAGTTATCAATTTTAATTACTGTACGCACGTAACTCTATATTAAAGATTGCATGCAAAGGTGAAAGAATTTAAAGTGTTGAAAGACCGTTGTATTTTTTTTTAATACAGGAGAAAGACCTCCCTTAAACAATTATAACTGGACTTTTATTAGCTGTCAAATCATTTTATTTTACTGTATCTATTTCACTTGAAGAAAATACGTTGAAGGGGTCGTTTATTGGAACTTGTCTTGATGACGTTTTGACAATTTGTTACTGTACTTACGTGTGAATCTTTAAGCTCATGTAAGCCCCAAAAACTAATATATCATCCTGTTGACTTTTTTCGTTCTCTCTCTCAATATCTAGATTCGTTTGACTTACGTAGTAAATTTTAACGGTGTTATTGAATATTACATCTTGAATATACATTGTCTAAATGAAGTTTGATATCTACTATATTTGCTATATATTTGAATGGATATAAAATGCATATTTTATGTATGACTCAGAACATAAAACAATAACTGTAGATACTTTATATTGATAAATTCTCTATACATACTGATGCATTTCGTTAATAAAAAGTTTTATTTCTAAAAATAATTAACCGGTAAATTGTAATTTTTATATTATAGTAGAAGTGTTTTTTGGCTAAAGCGATGAAGTTGGATTTTGATGCCACAGGTGATTTGAGAGGTCATCATTTTAAACGTTTTGCTGCTATTCTTGAACATGGTGTTGTTAAAGAACTTTTTGTTGAACAAGATAAAACTGGGTTGAATGTTAGTTTGGTTGAAAACGTTGAAAAACATTTGTAGAATAAACTCTTCTTTTTTATTTTTGGTAATAATATATATTGTAGTTTGGTTACGATATATTAAGTGATAATTTACTATTATGTTTATGCGTAAAAATTTCTGTTGAGAAAGTAATTACGTTTTATGTGTTAATGTCTTCTTTATATTTATGGTTCAAATGAAAACAGTGGTTTTTATTTAGCGTTCATCATTAGATTCAACGTCAGGTTTGGCAAGTTTTTGTTTGAGACAAGTTCCCAATTGGTTAAAAAAAATACAGTGAGTATTCGCTAAACCGGTAGTATCTCTCAAATATTTTTTTTATACTTAGTAAAATACCGGTGATTCGTTAAGCCGGTATCCGGTGAGCTTTCCCAAATATTTACCGGGTTTATAATAGTATTATTTTATTTTATAGAATATAATGCCAGTCTTTTTATTGTTAAATCAGTGATGCAGCCTTTTTTTAACGTCATCTCATCTCTTCCCTTTGTTTTATTCAGTTGGCTACTTTGTTTCCATAGCAATTAAATACACAAATCATTCTTCTTATCGTCAAAAGAAAGCTTCTTAACATTTTGTTGATAACAGTGTCTCTTTTTCGCCAACTTCACACATATGCTTTTTTCTTTATCCTTATCTGCGTACGTACATACTTTTTTATTACCATTGAATATGTAATAATGTTGTTGATACAATTCATTTATTACTCGCTTATTCAACTGCTAACCATGGTCCATGATATTAAACACACTTTGTTGCAAATCCAATCTCTGATTCATTATCACTATTTGATGAGTACATAATTGTCATTTTTATCACTAAAAGATTAGCTTATAGTAGCAAAGCTAGATTATATGAACTATCAATTTTTTTATCTATCTGTACAGCTTAATTTAATTATACTGTAGTTATTTTTTCAGTATATTATACATATTAGTACCAGCTGCGTTTCAATTCGCTAAACCGGTAATTCGCTAAACCGGTACAATTCCTCACATATATTGAGTACCGGTTTAGCGAATACTCACTGTATTATCATTGACGCAGAAGATGCTTGTAATTTTATTAAACAAGTATCTTTTTATTTGTCGCTTGAACATGCTGACGAGGTAAAAAACAACAAAATAACGAATATTGTACAATTCAAGACATTCATTCAAAGGTCGTTTTTTTTCTCTTACGTACTTATAAACTTTTAATGGAAACATGGTGCCGCTACTTTACTTAATAAGAAGCTTACTATCAATACGTAATTAAAATCAGAATTATGGATACCTTTGTGATATTTTGTATTTTACAGATGATGATGAACGAATGACAAGTTTAAATATCAATGATGAAGGTAAGAATTAAATGAAAGGGAATACAAGCCCTGTTTTATTAAAAAAAATGCACGATATCATCACTACGTACTTTACAAGGTCTAGTAAATCATTTAGATTTTTTAAAAACCATATTCTTACAAGTACGTACGTAAATATATTATAAGACGATTTATAAACTATTTTTTTAATAAAATACCATCACGAACCCAATCATTATTTTATAATATTTTGAAGGGGCTTCCAAACATTGAGTGACTTTATAGAAAGCACCAAAAAACAATAATAATCTACATCAGTAGAAGCATTCCAATGATTAGATTATTAATTACGAGTTACTATTGATACTTACAGCAACAGTAACAGCTTCCGAAAATGATCAACAACCCGCCATTGACAATTATTTGATAGATCATTCTTATTTATTGGCTTGAAAAAGTATACAACGCAGTTGAATTTTTATACTCTTCCATATACATGCATCTAGAAAATATTATGAATGCTCTCGAAGTTTTCTATGGTGACAAAAAAAATAACTTACTACAACAAGAAAGCCATCCAACAATAGCCATTATTAGCTTCATTCTTAAACATCATCCGTTTCCAACGCCACATAAAATTCGTACGTATGTACACCAGTTATCAGTAAATTGGATTTATCATTAAACCATTAGCAATAAGATGATAAACGATTGTATGCTACTTTTGCCCAAGATGATCAAAGGGAACATACTCGAAGGAGTTCAATGCTTTGAATTAGTTGATTGGTGGAGTTGGGTCCATTTAGTATATCTATCTGCTGGTCCATCAAGTAAATATATGGCAACTACGCATATCCAACTTCGTGGTCAGCAACATCTACATCAGGTGGAACCTGGAAGTTACTAGATCTCGAACATATATGTATGCTTAATGCGACAACAACGTAGCAATGCGTAGAATACGCTCTTATCCAGTATGGATTCTGGCTTAGAGGCGTTTAGCCATTACTAAGAAATAACTTCTTCCATGTTGGTAGAACAACAATCGCTCATCCATGTTCTTGAAATTTTATATGGAGACCAAGAATCAATTGCCAACGAGCTAATAAGACAATAAAAGTCATGATCTTTTTTATCAGTATTAACACCCGTACTCACCACTACATGAAATCCATACCACCATCGTCAATAAATTAGATTTGCCGTTAGACCAGCGCCAAAATGACAATGAACAGAATACTTTTTTTGAATCGATCAAAGGAAATATCTTTAAAGCTATTCCCCGGTCTACAATGCATGTGATTGATGAACCTTTGTTCATTGATTTGATTTATTTGGTCCATCAAACGAGTAGTTCGAATAGTATAACTAGGTTTCTAATTGTTGTCCATGGCCAACATGAAGTACGACGTATGGGGGGTTTCAAGCTTTCTTAATCCTAATGTATGTACAATTATTGCACGGAAAAAATAGCCTTAGCATATAGGCTTTGAACTATATAAACATGTGGAGCAGTAGGGCAAAAAGCCCTGATAAAAGTAAGTTTCTTTTTATACGTATGTACATGGATATGTGTATAAAAGTATAATTCCATTAATGTGTATATTATAATTATTATTAGAACCTAAACCCAGGTGCGGTACTCATCAAATGGACTACCCCTCTTTCTTCATCAGATTCAAAGCAACAAAATCTCTAGTCTTCTTGGAACACTATATCTCTCCCTTCATATTTCTTTTTTTTCTTCTCTTCTTTTTTCACTTTCTCTCTACTCCTGCTTTTTATCTATAACATACTACTTATCCTCAATGTAATAGTTCCTTGCCTAACAATTTAATCAGCTTCTCTATTCTTTTAAAAAAATATTCTTTACTGTTAATCTCTACTCCCTCTTTTTATATTTTTCCTATATACTATCTTGTCTCGAGGAAATATGTTCGCCAAGAACACTGTGATTATTGCGAGACGTCAAATAAATGAATTCAAACGTATATAATTATGAATAAGGTACACATACACAAATCGTATATTCAATATTAGCTACTCAATGACAGTATGGGAGTGCAAGCATTATTGGACTACGTATTTATTATATTCAAAAAAGAAGTTGTATCAAAGAAGTAGTTGAAACCCAGAAAGCCAGGAAGATATTCTTTTTTTCGAAACAGTCGACACCCCTTTATTTTTTATCATGATCAATAATATTACCCGCTCATCTTATTCAATTTTAGCGTGAAGCTGAAATCAATAGTTATTCTCAAGTAATTAGCTATTTACTATATGTTCTGAATATTATTCATCCTTTAAAGATATTTGAGAGTTATATTTATATCAGCAATTCGTACGTACAGGTGTAACAACACTAACTTGGAGCATACTTAAAAAGAGCAAGAAAGAGTAACATGCATACTAATTATGATTTGTTTTTTCATTTATAATATATAAGCGAATTGACAAATGGAACTGGGACTGGAACTGGAACTGGGCGATATTTGATATACCATATTTTACATTTCATCTCGACGTGATAAAAACACGAGGTGTATACAAGGTCAAAGAAACAAACGAATGATTACTATTCGATAACTTTTCTTAATAATTTACTTTATGCATTACTTTTTTGTGTACGTATATATTATAACAGAATAAAGAATATAATGAAACTTCAAAAGTCTTCTATGACTTAATTCAAACACAAACATTGAACATTTTAAATCCTTTTTATCTTCATTGAAGGCTTGTCGTTACTTGATGGCAGTATTTAATGTTAAATTATATTCTTTAATATTAGTGCGTTATTTTTGTTAACGTTTATGATAAATTCAATTCTGATGATGTCATTAAGTCACAGAGTATGCTCAATCCTATAATAGATTTACTGGTGACTATTTATCAAGAACAAAACCCATATATTCTTGAAGAAACTGGTAAGCAACAAGAGCAAGAAGCGATTGGACATGTAAAGTTGCGGGATTAAAAACAAATAATCTATCACTTTTTTTCAACAAAAAAAAAACATAAATAAAACACTTTCTTTCACTTTTCTCTTAACTTTTTTTAATACCTTTACCAAAAATGAATACAACACATAATCGTACAAGAGACTTTCCTCTTGAAGTCCTTATCAATATATTAATGAACATCACTACATTTAAAGATTTTTTAGCTTGCTACTGGGTTTCTCCTTCGTGGAGAAACATTTTATTACATATCATTTTCCCTCGCATTTCCTACCAACTTTCCCGCAATCCCCCTTTCTCAAACTTTTCGCATAACAAACTATCAGTATTGATAAAAGAAACTATGCATATAAACGTTGAAGCACAGTTATACAATAATCCCAAAATGTTCTCCTTTGCGTTCTTATATATGATGTATTATGCTACAGATATCGATACTACTTATAGTATTAGACGACTATACACTTACCATGCCGGTATGTATATATATTTTTATAAGATGTATGACATTAACATTTTAGTTTACCCAAGTAAGAGCTAACATGTAAGCATCTTCATCGGTTATATTAGACTTCTCTTGCAATTCTCGCGATATCTGTAACGTAATACTCATTTGCGGTAGTAATTGCTTACAAATCTTGCGCATCCACACTCGATTATCGAACACACTTTTTCCAACATTCTTACGTTATTTGCATCTCAGTAAAAAAATACAAAAAATAGAACTCAAACGAACATTTACACCTAATAATATTTTACCTATATTGCATAATCCACCAAACACTAGTCTTCGCGAATTTCATATCAATGACTTTCGCGGTACAGAAGAAGCAAAAAACCAACTTCATAATTTTATCGCAAACAACTTTACATCAATCCAAGAAATCCGAATCAATCGCACATAAACCAATTCGGTGAGTATTTAAAGTTATACAAATTTTTCTTTTTCATGGGAAGGGAAACATTGGACTTTATGGTGATGATCATTATGTACATACAAGCACACTAACATATAAACGCTTTTTATAACGCTTTTATAGCTACCTCTTTTGCTTCTTCTCTTTTCCCCTTTCTTTTTTTGTTGCTTAATTCATTGCTATTCTTATATTTCTTACTTCTTTTTCTTATTTTCTATATTTTTACCATGTTTTTATTATTATTATCATTACAACATTCTAGCATTACCATCATCTTCTTATTTGCAAATAAATCATTATCAAAAGTCCTTTTTTTTCAAGGAATACTTATAAGTTTACATCTGTCCAAAAGAATTTCACCTATATCTGTACTTGCATTTATTTTACCTGAAATTGGATTGAGAGATCAGGTAATCAATCATTTAGTATAAGTAGGGTAGTTTTTTCTCTTCCCTTTTAAATACAACAATTAGTTCAGTTCATGAAAATAAACTCTTTTCTGAACTATTTGATCAGTTTATTTTGCTGGTTATGGAAATCACCCTTTTCTTTATATTATTTTAGTAAATACAGTCTGAATAGTATGTAACAGTATTGCTACATACGTTTGTGCCCACGTTATCTTTACCAAATAACTCAGTTAGTAATGCTACTACTAGTACAACAAAAAGCGCAACAACAAGGAGGTCATTCTCGTAAAGTGAAAATATGACGTCCAAAATTATTAAAGCGATTATCAGCTCAATCTTTATTAACAAGATTGAAACACAATAATGACCATTCAACGTCATTAATGGACTCTTTTATATAGATGGAGAAAACGGAACTCGAGAACGACCATTGTCTTTGTCCGTGACAAAAACAGGAACAGCAGAGAATAATAATATTGATAAAACGACTGCTGGTCAAGCGCCGAATTAAACAATGTCAGTAGAAATCGGGTCAACCTCTTTACCGATATATAAACCATTTTTTATCTACACCTTCCATCACCATTGCAACATATAAAAACAGGTAGTCATAAGTACTGCGAGCCATTGATTATGTTAACAACAATAACCTTCTTCTTCTTCTGCATCCTTGTCATTATCACCTTTATTGTCAGAACAACAAGATATTAGTAAGAGTAAAAGAAACAAATATCATCATTCTTCTATCATTATACCTGCTCGCTTCTGCGCCATTAGTATCATCCCCTTTCTCTTTGTTCTGAAACAACACAATTCTTAATGCCGTATGGTAATACTAATTCTACTACTTCTCCTGCAATTATTATAACAATAACAACTTATTACCAGCAATTTCATCCTCCGACGATAATCAACCTCAAACATTAAATACTTTTACTACTTTTACTACTACTTCTTTTTCTATTTCTACTTCTTTATCATAAAATTAATGAAAAAAAGTGTACATCTATTTCATCAATTTTATCCCATACTTCATCGGGACGAAATAATATAGCAACTTCATCAGAAGAAGAAAAATATAATGGTGATAGTGAAGCAAAACAATTTAATCACAGTATGCCATTATTATCACAACATACAGTACATCAATTAGTACCAGGAAGTGTAGCAGCTCAATGTGATTATCCGTTAGCAAATACAAAACGAAATATGGAATTTCATACATTATTTCGTTCTGTACCCGAACTTGACTCATTAATTGAAGGTATATATACAGCCATTTCCCTACCCCTCCATTATTACATTTTTCTAACACCAAAAAAAAATTATATTTAGTTTATATATGCGCATTACAAAAAGAAATTCTATTACAAGGACATATTTAGGACTTGGCTAATTTTGCAGTACTTTTTTGCAGTAGTAGTCGGACAAGACCGGGATTTTCCGCACAATTGACCGGATTTTATTGAGTATCACTAACTATAAAAGGTGCTTTGCAGTAGTTGCGGTACTATTCTTGCAGTAGTTTACAAATATGCTAAAGAAAAAAAAAATCCTATCAACTTTTTCTCGTCATTTTCGATTATTCTATTTGAACCTTTTTTTTTAGCCAGTAATAATGATAACTATATCCAGTGTTTCTTTTGCTATCGCCTTGGTTTAGAATAGTTTGATTTTAGGTAGCACATCATATATATTATTTTGTTCTTCTTCCTAATTTGTTTTTAAAAATAAATAAATAAATCTTTTAATAAATCTTAATTCACAAGTTATTAGATCTAAAGTCACTATATTATTGCCTTAAATACATATATTGAGCAGTATACAGTACAACACTGATATTGTTAATATTTTATTATTAATTGAATAATCAATCATGTTGCTATATGATGAAAAAGAATCTCAATATATAAAGTTGCATAAACAAAAGTAGCACAAGTAAAAAAAATTAAAGTTTTTCGGCAAAGCCTTTCTCTCTATTGGATCCAATCATTTAACTACTCAACAAGGCACCCATTAAGCCATTTGAACGTTTGATTTTAATTAATTATATCGGATCATTGATGCCGGGCTTTTTTTCTCATGCTTCTCCTCTTCTATAATAATATATGCTCCTAAAATGGAATTTAAAAACACAAGAAAAATCAACAAACTATTTGCTTAATAGAATACTTTGTCTACATTTGATAGAGAAGTTCATAGTAAATGTATTCAAATATATCCATATTTGTGTGTATTTTCTAGAAGCTAATGAATTTGATAATCATAAGAGCCTTAAAGCTGGTGAGTATATCACAATAGTATAAAAAAAAAGGCGGGGTTACTTCTAACGATTTTAGTGATTATGTGTCACTTCCTTTTTTTAGTAGCGATGTGGGGGATAGTATTTTTCAAAAAAGTAATTTCATAATCAATGTCGTATTTCCTGAGCTGATAAAACTCAAAAATTAAGAGATTAGTATTAAATATTAAGCAATTACTTATCAAATGTATATTATTCATAAATTTATGATTCCATAATTTTTTCAAACAATATTGCAATAATACTATACAAAAACAAGTGTAATATATAATTTTATAAAAATCATTACTACACACAACTATTACAAACCACTGCAAACTACCGCAAAGCACCTTTTATAGTTAGTAATACTCAATAAAATCTGGTCAATTGTGCGGGAAATCCCCGGTCTTGTCCGACTACTACTGCAAAAAAGTACTGCATTTGCAGTAATGCAAAACCAAAGGTACCCTTTTCTAATTATGCTACTGGTTTTTTTTTATCTTCTTACGAAGATTTCTTTTCATTGAATCAAATATATATGATTTACTACTGCAGATATCTCTTGATATAATTATAATGGGTAATTGTGATTAAAAAGCGGTTTATGTGGTTTCCGGTTAACAAAATTATGGATTCGGATCCCATAAGTACTTCAAATAATTTAGCTCAGAATTTTCTAATAAATTTATAACTAGTGATGTAAATGGCATGTCATAGTGAGTCATAGAAATAATAAAAGAAAACGATAAAATGCGTGTTATGTGGCGCTTCCGATAATGCATGATCTATGCTGAGTACAGCTACGGAAGCCTTCCTCTCCAGGAAAATGTAATGAGGATTTTATTGACACGATATTTGGTGTTTCACCCGGAAATTCCGATCACTACTGCAGAAACACCCAGGCCCTCTGTTATTCATCCCAAACCTTTTTGCTGTCTGTTTGTTGTTTCGTATTGTTTTGTCCCTTTAAAAAAGAATCGGGTCCATTAAAAAAAAAGTTAAACTCCATGAATATACTATGCTCACTGATAAGACCATCCACAGCAGTGGTTGCTACACTGTTATGTTAAATTTGACAGCTTGTTTAACATTCAGATCCTACAGCGGATTTAGTTCATTACAATGTTGTTAGTGTCAACAGTTTCATAAAAAAAATGTGAAGTTGAACGAACTGCTTTGACTTTTTTTTCTCTAAAATGAGCCAGGAAAGATGATGTGGCGCGCGCGAATGGTACCTTACTCTATTTTTTTTAATCGAGTGCACATCTCTGTTTACACTTTTAAAGCAAAATAATGGTTATTTTAGTGTTAAAGGTAATTGTTTATGTAAGTTTATGGGTGTTTGTGTCCATACGTATAAACAAATTCCAATTTAAACATTCAATACATTGGATCGTGCACCTTTATATTCATAATAGGATAAAAGTAATTTATATGTTTGTATTTGAGTATGTGGGAGTTTTACTTTTATTACTCTGACAATAATTTATAGTTAGAGGTGAATTAGCCGCTGATACTTCAACGTACGTATATAAATAAAGGGCTTCCTGTCAACTAGAGAAGATTATTCTCGAGCCCTCTCTTTTTCTACTAATTATTTTTAATTACGCTTCCTCACACTAATCGATAGAATATTTGTCATTCTTCTGCAATCTGAAATGGTCGATCCTATAATATGTGCTGCCTTAATTGCTGCTGGAGCCCCCATGGTACAAGGAGCTATTCATGGAATTAACAATTTAAATCAAGATCAGAGAGGAAACTTCACAAAATCATTATCATCAAAGAAATTTCACAGCCTTGGCAATGTTCACGCAGTTATTGTTACTTGCCAAGAAAACACACACAATGGTGTTAGAATACAGGATGGCATTATGTGTGGATTAGCCTACTATGAGGTTATAGTATTTTATGGACCTGGGTTTTATGAAAATCATGGAGATGGTGGATATTGCAATCATGCATTGTATGGGCGTGTTAAAAAAGTCACATCTAACAGATGGGAAATTCGTTAACAATATAACTCAACTCTGTAAAAGTGTCTCCCCCCCCTCCCTCCCCTCACCCTACACATACACACACCACATACCATTTTATTATATTTACCCGCAAAAAATAAAAAAAATTATATGATCATTTTTTTCGCTTTTGATAAAAAAAGTTGAGACCCATTTTTGCACCTAAATCCCACCTATGCAAGAAGTATAGATTGGAACATAAATTTTCGTTGGTAATAAATATTTACATTATTTGGGGGAGGTTAAAAGGAACGATAATCAGTTTTTTTGTATGATAATTATAAATTTATTATCAGTCAAAGAAATGTCTTTCTTTTGAAAACCTCCAAAAGTAATCGTCTCCATGGAAACTGATATGAATTTTATGTAATAGATTAATTGTTGGGTAATTTGTTTCTCTATCGTCCAAGTATTTATACACACAGTTGTTTTCAATCCAAATATGTTTATATCTACACTATCTTTTCAAATTTCAATTAAATGAAATAAGATGCTTTTTTCTATTTTATTACAATATTATTATATAAAGATCCTATTATCAACTTTTTTTTTCTACTATTATTAATAAAGATGTATAAACCTTAAATTAATTATATCAGTTTTTTTTTCTTTTACCAACTTAAATCCTTCTTTTCTGATTTTGTTGAATCATCTAAAATATGAGTTGGGACTCTGGGTGGTGGAGTATTTACAAGAGAAGGATCTCGTGGTTTAATAGGTGCAATGGTAGTATCACGTTCAATTTTTGAAAAATGTTGTACTGTTTTACGAGTTGTTCGTTGTTCTGTTTCTTCATTATTATTCGTTGCATCTGATAATTGACGACGCTATAAATAATAATAATAATGAGTTTCTTTTTCTTAACCATTTCTCTAATCTTTTCATCCCCTAATATATAATTATATATTTACCGTTCGAGTTGTTTCTCTTCCGATACCAAGTTGTGGTAAACCTTTATTTAAACCTTCAAGCATCATACATGCTTTACAAATTGTATTTGAGGACATATAACCACATCGTTCACATGTCTTTTGTGTTGGCATTTTAATATCGGATTTAATTTCAAATGCTTCACCTGAATGGATAATATCTAAATATGTAATAGTGATAATATATTAAAGAACTATTAATCCATTATTCCTCTCTGTCTTCTCAATTTCATTTTTATCGCATAATAGTTACCAATGATTGCACTTGGACGGATAGATTCCAAATCCTTTAAAAAGGTTCTTGCATGACCTCGATAAGCATTTGGAGAATAAATACATTCAGTAGAAAAATAGTCAAGCTTTTTAAAATAAGCATACATGACAATTTCTTTTTCATAGGTATATTTAAATGGCTTCGATCGTCGAATCATACTTTCGCCTTGGGTAAAAATTTCTGTACATCTTCCAAGACGTGCTACATCACCACGAAAGACTATATAAATTTATATTTATATATAGGTTAGTTAAAAATCATAATACTCCCCCTACCCCTATATATATATATCTTGTTCCTTACTATTCATAAGGATGGTTTCAGCAATATCATCTGCATTATGTCCTGTAACAATATGATCTACACCCAACATAACTGCGCCACGATCCAAGGCTTGACGGCGAAATACGCCACAAAATGTACAATTATTTTTTCTTCCAACTTCTTGAACAATTTCATCCATACTCCAACCATATAAATCAGCATAAGATACAATTTTAAGTGGTAAATCATATTGTTGTTGATTCCGTTTGACTGTTTCAAGAGAATCGTCTCGATATCCAGTAATACCTTCGTCCACAGATAAAAGAAATAAATCACAACCATAATCATATCGTTCATTTAACGTTTTTAATACATGAGCAAGTACAGTGGAATCTATTTTAGATTAAAATAAAAAGAAAAAAGTTTTAGGGGAAGTTTGGTGAATCCTCTCTTTCCAAAATTAAAATAGTTGAAGTAGGAGTAGTTGTTGTTGTTAAATTAACTTCTTTTTTTTTTACCTTTGCCACCACTTGCACCAATGGCTACTCTTTCACCTCGTTTAAAAAGATTATTATCAATAATGGTATTATGGATCTCAGTTTCAAAAACATAAAAGAAACATTGTTGACAGATCTGTTGACCTGTTTTAGGTCGTTTGATCATGGCTCGATTTTCATTACATAAAACACAAAGTTTGACCATTATGTATATATGTATATATCTATTATTTTTGATAAAAAGGAATAAGATAGATAGACACACAGAGAAAGAAAGAGAGAGTGGTCTAAAGATAAAGAAAGAAAGAAAAAGAGAGAGTAATTAAAAGTATAAAAAAAAAAGTTTAAAGCGAAACCAACAAAAAAAAACACGGAGTTTAGTAAAGGCTGTTATATACATATATAATCACAACTGTTCGTGTATGTAAAAGTTATTCTTTCTCTCTTCCACCCCCCCCTTCCCCAATGGATCTTGGTAGTCTATTAAATCAAGACACGTCGAGTCTATCTATTGAAAGTTTACGTGAACTCTTAAAAGAATCAGAAAGTAGTGTTAAATTGAATAGACTTACCAATGCCACGTTTACATTACCTTCTACACTTGAACAGTCTTTTGAATTCTTTAATGTTCATATTCAACTTTTATTATCCATTCAGTATACCGATGATGAAGCTTATGGATCTCAATATGCTAATACCATTCTTGTGGAATCATTACGTACTTGTACTCAAGGCTTAATACGCATGCATTATGGACAACAATGGCTTTTTCAATTTTCTTGTCATTTTACTTTTACGATTTGGCAGTGGTTACATACAAGTACAGATAAAACAATTCTTATGTATCTTTATGGATTATCATTATCAGTACTTATCAACCATTACAATAACAACAATGATCATATCAAATTACAAGAAAGTGGCGCGTTAGGACTTGTACAATTTATAAAATCAAGATCCATACCCCTTGGTTGTCATATTTGGTTAATGTGTTGTACCATGGATAATAAGAATACGACGATCAATACAAAAATACTATTTTTTAATGAATTGGAAATCATATTGGAAAAGGATAAACAACGAATGGCTGGTTATATAACTGATTTTTTATTGACTTTGGATAATGCTCAAGTCGATCTTTTATCCATTGAAGTGGATCAACGATTAGAAAATACCATGATGGGAGGATTAGTGAGACCTATTTTTTCAAAAGATGATTTATTATTGGGTCATGCATCATTTTTGGCTTCAGCACAAAATTTATCACGGCACGATTATCCTGAAATTACAAGAATTACTCGGATAATTGAATTACAACGACGTATAAAATGTAATATATATTTAATATTATCAAAAAAGGCATTTTGTATACTAATTATTAATATCTGTTGTTTTTTTATGTGGTTTATGTCTATAGCTTCTAATTTCAAGAATCCATTATATACAACTATATGTAGTAGAAAGTTACCAAGTGACATGATTAGCAAAGTTAAATTATTACGTACAGGAATTAAATCATGGCAACAAATATTTCTACAGCAACAACAACAAAATCATGATAACACCAATGAAGAATTCAATATTTATTTAAGAGATCTTATTTATCGACATTACCCAATTGATCAAAAAACAATGCTTGATGTTATATTAGCATTTTGGACGATTCGTGATCCATATAATCAACATAGAACAGTTATTATCAATGCCTTATTGACTCAATTAAAAGAAAAAAAACCATATAATCGTCGATCATCACCTTATTATGCATTTACACAACTTTTTAATACACCTGTTCTTAATACCAACAATGGCATAACTGAATTAAGTACTCATCATACCAATAACAATAATAGTAATATTAGCAATAAAGATTTATTCAATAATACGTCAGCAACAACAACAAAAACAGGTGCCGATATTGATATTTCACAACTTGTTAGCGAATATTCTCACAGTACTTTAAAAAAAGGATGTTTAGAAACATTAAAATTACTTACTGCTTATGCAGAAACATCGACCAAAGGATGGGTAGCGGATTGTTTACAAGAAGCCATGCCACAAGTTGTAGAAGCTTATATTAAATATCTTGCAACACTTGTTACAAAAGAAAATAACAGTAATCGTCAACAACGTCAACGTCAATCATCCAATAATAATACCAATGGAAAACACTTATGTCAAGTATTACGAAATCCACGTATTATATCCCTGGGTTCTCATGTTGTTCCAACTTTATTATTAGCATTAGATCAAGATACATTTATGTGGTTACAATGTAATTCGATTGAATTTATCAACTTGGTACAACACTACTTTAATGAATGTTCTCAGTTAACAAAACAATTATTCGTTATTAATTTATTGGAAACAAAAACTAAAATATATATGGATCAATTATTAAGTATGTTACGTGACAAGTCAACTACAATGAATGCTGCAAATAGTAGTCAACATACAACAACAAGGTGGTTTTTAAATCATTTCATTCGTCCTTTATTGACTGTTGCAGGCAATGGTACAGAAGGAGTTGCAACCCAAATCTTTCGACAAATTCTCAAGACACGAGCTGATTTTATTTGGTATCTTGGATCACCTTCTTTACCCCTTTCATCATCAAAGGATACTACTGAAGATACGATGCATACGATGGGTGTTCATAGTAGTCAACAACAACAATACGAAGGTGATATTAATTTCAAAGGATTAGAAATTGCCAAAACACATGAAATTCTTGCTATCAAACAAATTGGTTTGGTAGATATGTTTCATGAAATGGTACGATTAGGTGATACGACCAAAACGGAACGATTAGTTCAAATGTGGTATAATTTATGGACATCAGAAAATAATTCATCCTTTACGGTTCCTGTGAGTTGGATTATGCAATGTATTGGATTATATGATGAAGCACCTGCTGTCGTCAAACAAATGATTGAACAATTAATACGTATTGGTATTCAACAAAGTATTCAATTAAAAACAAAACAAGAACAAGGGGATCATTCTGAAAATAACACTATTCCAAATCTTTTATCATCCTCCTCGTCACGATCCTTTATTGTGGATATTATGGACTTGATGATTCTTGCAGATATTCCTGAATTGGATTCAATTATGGATGTTTTCTTTCGATTATATCAAGAAGAAGAAGGAATAGACGATAAAAAAGAAGGCATTGTGGATGATGAATTTATATGGTGTATTGTTGAAACACTCATTCAATTAATTGAAGAATTACGGTTGGAAACGGCATTTATCACGACCACGACAACTACGAAGCAACGATTTATCAGTAAACAACAAAAAATGTATCCAAAACCACAAAAAGAAATGAGGAAACAAATTCTACGACGAAAACAACAAGAATTAGAAAATCGATTTTTTAAAGGAGGAAATCGAAAAAGAACTAAAAAAAATAAACGACAATTAAATCAATTAAAAAAACAATTATACCAACAAATAATGGCACAAGAAGAATCATCACCATCACCTTCACCCAGTTTTTATTTTGATGATTCAATGGATATAGATGGTCAAGATATACGACAACAACATAATCCAACAAATAAAATAAAAGCATTATATCAACTGATTTCAAGAGCTTTGACATTTTTATTAACGATGGGTTCTTATGATGACAGTATTGAAGAGATCCGAGTAAAAGTACGTTTACGAAACAAATTATCAGAGTGGTTATTATTATATGAACCACTCGGCATCCTTAAAAAATTTTTGAATCAACAATTACAAGAAGAAGAAGAACAGGATGAAAATAATAATAGTATCAATGATCTTTTTGATGATTTAAATAGTACTATTGATGTATATATTCAAAATTTGATCCGATGTAATCAATCTGATCTTGTTGAAAAAGCTCAACGATTATTAGATTGTAATATTAACCTATAATAAAATAAAAGAAAAAAATATTTTATATATTTATGTATACCCCCTCTTAACACCTTGATCATTTCATTTCTGTCATTCTTTGCGTAATAAATCATATATATATATGGTTATAGTTATAGTTATAGTTATATTTGAATAGTACATAATAAAAACTTGTGTCATAATAATATTATCATAATTTGAAATCTGATATAATGGTGATAAGGTTTTTAAAACCCTGTAATAATAGCACAAAAATAAGGATCTCAAATATTATTGGGAGCAAAAGGGAGACAGAGAGAGAGAGAGAGAGAGAAGGAGAAAAAGAAGTAATATACCATGGGATTACATGTTCATATAGTATAACGTAAAAGATCAATGTAAATAGTAGTGGTTTAATATGAAAAATATGTAGGAGATTTCAAGAAAGAAAAAGAATAATCCTCGGATCAGTTTTTACTAGAAATATAGGGAGTTATATAGATCTGAGGTATAATGTATCTTAGAATTAGTAGTCGTAAATAATATAAGAATTAGGGATAAATAATAACCGTAAAAGAATATAAGAATATAAAGTTTATCTTATGCAAAAACAAGAAAAATTTACCTAGTTTATTATGGCGGGCTTTTTTTTTTTGAAAGAGTTTCCGGTTAGATCACTATTATTTCTTACTAACTACCGCCTTTATTTTTATCTTCTATTGATTATTTACGTATCTCGAGGTGAATATGTGTAATTCATGGGGTAAAAAAAAAAAGAAAGAAAAAAAAATAACAAGCGATCTTCTCCTCTTTTTTTCTTTCTTGTTTCTCCTTCTATATGTTTATTGTTAAAATATTTATCATTATTAATATTCACTTTATACTTGTACTTCTTCCACTCTCCTCCTTTTTTCTTATTAAACATCTAAGGATCAAGAGAGGAGAATTATAACAATAATATTGAAGAAATACCAAAAAAAAACAATGAAAACTCTAAACTGAGGCTTATTTGAAGATCTCCAAAATATTTTTTATAATCAATTCATTCCTTCTGTTTTTTAAAAATTACTTGATAATAATTACTTAATAGAAATAACAACAGCAACTACCCTCTTATTGTTTTGTTTTTTAAACTATTTATTATAATCTAAATGAATGGATTTCTTTAGATAATAAAAAAAAAAGCTATTTGTAAAAAAGGAAAACTTTCTCCCTTTTTCGGGGATACCACGATCTTAAATCACTATACTTCCCCCCCCCCTCCCTTTATAACTTTCGTATCGTATTAAAAAAAATTATATCTATACACAATAAGGCTCCTAAACCTTAGGATACCGAAAAAAAAAATAAAGAGATAAAGAGACCCTTACCTTTTTTCTTATCGTAAAAATAATTATACATATATATATATATAGCAAAAGACTTTTAAAAATTTTGGTTTTCTTTTCATTTCTTCATACGAATATCTTTTTTTTCAAACAATCTTTTTCTTTTCTTTTCTCTAAACCCCACTTTTATATAAATGTCTACTATAATAATGCATCAATATGATCTTCCAATAAAACAATATGAGAATAATATTGTTGATAAGGTAAAAAAAAAATCACTTACTTATTTTCTATACAACATCGTTTCATCCAAAGGGGAGGTATTAACACAACATATTTTACATATATGTATAGCATTTGGATATCGAAAGTCCTTTTCAAGCTACAAATCCACCAACATCACCAACTTCAATAATGAAAAGTGATTCAGAAAGTGATTCTACAACTATTATTGATTATTCTGATGATGAGGATATTAATAATGATAGTATATTATCAAATCAAAAAGATGATAATTCTATTAGTGAAACAAATACTAGTAGTGATATTACTCTTTCACAAGAAGATGATATACCTGGAACATCAGTTCCAAATACACCTATTACCTCATTATCATCATCTACACACTCTTCAAAAATATCAACAGCAACAATAGAGGGTGATAATAATCAACTTTTATCAGAATTATATTTGTCATCAAAAATAGATGAACAAGTCATTCATCTTCATATTGATGTATCCAAACCCACCACTCCTACTGTAAAACTACATAATTTTAAAAGTCGATTCAAACAAGCACTTGGCTTGTCTCCTAATCACAAAAAGCATCGACGTACGAGACGGCATTGTGTAGATTTTGAACAACAATATCCGGCTCATTTAACAGAACAATTTATTGAAAAAGAAAGAGAAAAGGATAATGAAAATAGGATTGACAACAACAAAAATAATCAATATACAGAACGATATCAAGAATCCATGGATTTACCTGCACCCACATGGCATTTAAAACAGTACCATCCTGCATCTCCAGTACCAACTTTATCCTATTCAATATGTGGACCCGGTAGTTATCAACATCATCTCCAGCAAGGTATAAACCAATTACAGAATCGACAAAAGAAATTACCACAACTACCTGTAATACCACCATCGACTTTCTCTACAGCTCTACCTACACCTACAAAGATGCCTGTCAAAGGAATTCTTAAAAAACGATCTAAATTTCCACTTCCAGAAGAACAAGATCAACAATGTAATATAGACTCTACTTCATCCTCTCTTGAGCTATCATCATCAGTAATAGTTACTGAGAAACGAGAACAACATCACCTAGCGGTAGAGGAAAATAACAAATCAACTACATGTAATAGTGTATTCAAACCACGTTCTTGGTTACACAAATTAAAGAATACAATGATCTCCTCTAATTCATCACCATCCGCACAACAACAACAAACTAATAATGATAATAACAAGGATAAGAATGGAGAAACAGAACAAGAAAGAAAACAAGGAAAACGAGCTATTCGATATAATAAAATGGTGATTGTTCATGAAACATATACACCTCAAGAATATAACCGAGAACCTGACCCGAATATATCTTGTACTTTTCTTACTGCAGAAGAAGCTCAAGATATTAAAAATGAACTAAACATGTATAAATTTAATGAAATGATCGTTCATCCAAATAGTCGCATATATACTCACTTTTTTATATAATAATAATAATAATAATAATAATAATAATAATGACATATTAATTTATCAATAGTAATTCTTTTTTTTTTCCCGTAGTTCTCATTTTAATACTACTCCCTCTTTTTTTTAAAAAAAAAATACCTGTTTTTCTTTTTTGTTTGTGTACACCATGAGTGTGTATAAGTCTATTTTAATTTTCTTTATGCAAAAAACTTTTACATAATCGGTAATACAAGCTATTTATTTTTTGTGGTTGTGTGAATCTCTCTCTATTGCTCCTATTTTCAAGTCTTTTTTACGAGTCAGTGATCTATATTTAAATGTGTTCATCTTTTTTTTTTCATAATTTCCTATTCTGTGTTTTTTTCCCCATTCACTATTTGAACTTCATGAAGAAAAGTCACTTTCTATCCTACATTCAACTCTTTTCCCATTGTGACTAAAAGCTTAAAAATGGGTAACAAGGCGTTATAAAGCCTTCAGGAACTCCATCCATCAGATTTATATACCACTGATGCAAAAAACTAATTCTTCTTTCTTGAAAGATATATGTAATCTGGTCATCTGTCAAGTTGCACGTACAGGTGACAACACTAACTTAAATCATTCTTAAAGAAGCAAGAAAGAGTGTAAGATACATACTTATTATGGATTTTTACCCTCTGCGTATAATACATATATTTGTTTTCGCAGTTTTCATTAAATTGAATCAGAGCTAAATAAAATTAGGGGGGTTGAATAAATAATCACATTTCTGATCATACGTATAGAAATGGTCTTTCCATGCGCATTCGTTGGACTAAAGAATATCGATCTGTGGATGGCGTTAGACAACACTTCTAAGAATATTTATGACAGTAACTTGCATTCTTTACCAATCTACGTACAAAAAAATTTCGTCGATTACGTTAAGTTTAAAAACTTTTTTTCATGAGGATGCAGTCTTCTGCAATCAACATTAATTCCCCCCCTCCCCCTCCCAAAAAAAATCACAGCAACAAAGCTCTTCTTTTCTGATATACCAACAGATTCTTTATCCAATACAACAGAATCATATCCAGAAATTATTACCGTACGCTAACAGTAATTAGCATATACTTTTTCAATTACGCATGATGAATGATACAAGACTGAATAAAACATATAAAAAAACAGGAAAATATGATATATATATAACGTAATTCAAAAAGCACACAAACTCCAAGTCCTTGAATCGCGTGAACAGGGTTTAAACGGGTAGAAATAAAATATAAATATTTTGTAAGAGTTTTTGATACTATTTAAAGAATGACTAAAAATAACGCTGGAAACAGCTATTTTTGGTATAAGGAGGCTGTTAGACTCGTTGAAATTGCTACTCACAGAATGGAAAATTGAGGTAATAGGAAGAGGCTATTCATATTTTTTTTTCATACTGCTATAACTTTTGTATTATACTAAATTTATTGATAATAATAACGACAGAAGTATATGGCTAATTTGGAACAAGAAACGAGAGTGCTCAGGTCATAATATTCTGTGTCAAATATACAGTAGTTTCTCGTTAATTAAGCCAGTATAGATCCTCACATATTAAGAGTACTGGTTTAAAGAAAAACTACTGTACTAGTACCAATAGTAGCATTATTAACAGTAGTGACAGTGAATAATGTGGTAAACATTTCGTATCAAAGGTGATTGTCTATTATATATCCATATTTGACTCGCATGTTTATGGCTCCTTATTTCCATACCAAAAAGAAAAGACAACTGATGAGCATGAGGAGGTATGACAGTGTTATTTTGAAATGAAATGATATATAATGATTACCTATTTATTTGTTTGTTTGTCTATAAAGCAAGAGACCGCATATTATCACACTTGAAGATTTTTTTTCTATATAAAAAATAAGCATTTGTAGTGGCCACCCGTAACGATGGTGTTTGTTTAGAGACACATGTTCACAAGGTGTTGTATGTTTATTTTTAAATCAGCCTGTCAATAATTACATTATATCATATGCTAACAATGACTATTTATAACTTATTAAGAGCATTGGAAGATGAACATTCTGACATGCTTGTAAAACATTCCACCTCTCCAGAAGTAGTGTATACCTTATTTAATGAATTGACGGGGATTTTGCACTACTACTGTTGACCCAAATTTAACCTGTGCAAAAAAAGAAAACGGGGTTCTATTTTTTAGAGGTTATGTTTATCCTATACCCCTTTATTATAACAGAAAAAAAAACCTTATAAAAGTGTGATGAATTTTCGTTGGAATACAGAAAAATGTCTTTTTCGACGTGTCGGTTGCTGTGGTTATTGGGCATTTGTATGTAAATTGGTATTGATAGTTTGAATGTTTTATTACATAAGCAATGACCGTATACGTGTTATCAATATGTCAATAAATTAAATAGATGTATTTTTTATTGAATACGCTCTATATATAATAGACAAGTAAAATTAACTGTTGTTGTAGCACACCAACGATCAAACGGTTCAATCAACATTGTTGAACATTGCTATTATTATTAGTTAACTGGTGCTTTTATCACAAGGAATTAGAAAACTTTGGATTAATATATAAGTATAGTAACAAGAATACGTAGTAGTAACCCGTTTGTGGGTTACGCACTGTAAAATTCCTGTACGAAGAGTGCCTTAATAAGACCCTGAGAACCTTGACTCAATTATAGTGTGTCTGAGCCCAAGCACTTGAAATAATGCTTGGTTACTTGTGGTTTATTGAAATGGTTGCTTATTTATATAAATATCTATTTAGAATGAATCTAGATCCGAATACCACTCGTTATCATCGATAATACTACGTGTTATAATAAAAATACATTTATAGTTTTTCTTTATATATAAAATTTATAAATTTATAAAGCAAGTTTATATAGATGCTATAATATTTTCAGGAGAAGGATTATACGTACCATTTATTTTAGAATTTGATCAACATCAAAGGTAAGCTTGTATACAATGTATTTTCGTTGTTGCAATTAAGGTGCATGCTTTTTAACTAGTTGGGATTTTTTTTCTCACACTTTTTTTTATAAAATATATATACCTCATGTCCCCATAATAGTTTAAGTTTCACACATGGAAGACATGCTCTTGATTCTACTAACCTTTTTTTTTATCATATCAAATGATTATTTTGCGTAAAATATCTTTATATAATATAATTACATTGCAGTCTTCTTTTTTTTAATGTTCACTTCTTGAGTAATAATAAGAAAGATTTTCTTTTTATTCCTTTACCGAGTAACAAGTAAGATTAGTTATGGAGCAAATAAAAAAAAAGGCTTAACATCGAACGAAGCTAACGGATTTTATATATAAAGGAATAGAAGGATCGAAAGTTTCCCTTTATAGAAAAAACCTGTTTCTTTACCCTATTTCATAAAATATTGCAGATCTTTGAAGAACTATCTGAAAACGATCAGGACTTTAAATGAAAACACTCTATGTATCTGGACTGTAATATTTGAATAGTTATATATATAATAAATGATGGTTTCATGGGTAGAAAAACGTAAAAATTATAAACCGAATAGCGTTAATAAAAAAAAAACAATCGGTTTACTCCCACATCCCTTCCCCTTAATTAGTAACTATTCAATTCGAAGAAAAAAAAAGAAGAATTTACCATTTTATTTTTCTTTACACTTTTTTTATTATTCTCACGAAAATACTATCATTCATCATGTTAAGTGGTACGAGTAGTAAGGTAAAAATTTTGATACGTAGTTTCGTTTAATAAAAAAAAAGAGTTACTATAAGTACAATTATATTCATAATGACAACAACAAAGATGGAAATTTGTTCTTCAAATTATTTCGAAAATGATTATAATAATGAAACAACTTCGTTTATTGGAACTAATCCTCCAAGAGCATTGTCAATTGTACATGATTGTAAGCTTCGTTTTTTTTTACTTATAATGATAACAAATTCTTTTATTTCTATTGTTTGTAATTATTTAAAATAAAATTTATATAACTATCATCAAAATAAGGGAAAGAAATCGCAGACATGTTATTCGAACCTGTAAATAAACAAGAAATAATTGAAACAAAGTGTCATCATTGGAAAGTAAGAAATTGGACAGCGATTACAAACCGAGCTCTGAGTACGCCATTTGAAGTAGGAGGACATGGATGGACTCTCGTTCTTTATCCCAAAGGTAATCGATGGGGCAAATCAATAAATCATATCTCATTATATCTTGCTTGGAACGGTAAACCAGAGGATTCGCATGCTTCTGCATGTGTCCAATTTGCTTTGGTTTTATCCAGTTGTCAATATCCAACGAATTATCTAGTGAAATGTAGGCATTTGGTTTTCTTTTTCTTTTGTGATCTATTTTGAGAAAAGTTAATATATATTAAATTTGCTTATTATATTACCTGTATAATATTTGAAAAAAAAACAGGGACCGAGCATAGATACGACATTATGGATGAGGATCATGAAGATTGGGGATATACAAATATGGCCAGTATTGATACTTTAACAAAAGTTGAAGAAATGACAAATCGACCTGCTTTATTAAATAATGAACAAATGCGAATATCTGTTATTATTCGTGTTTTATCAGTTTCTTCCAATTCAATACAACAACGATCATTACCAGGGGAAAAACAAATAAAAATGTATGTAATATCATTATGATGAATTAGGAGTAAAATATATATTGTACCTAACAAATTATTAATATTTATTTTTTGCTATATGGTATCCCTGGTTTACGAAAAAATAATCATAATAGCATTGGTTGTGTTCCAATCCGAAATGAAAAGAAAAAAGAAAATGATGTTGGACATACCAATGTAATACTTCAAGAGCTTTATTCAATATGTTATTTTAGAAGAGCCATTCTTAAATCTCCTGCTATTTATCGTAACGGTGCTCTCATCGATTTACAAAAACTTTTTTATCGAATGCAAATTTCGAAAATTAGTGTTGGTAAGTGTTCGTTTCTCCTTTTAATACATAACTAATCATTTATCTCACTCACCCCAATACGTAAAAAAAAAGAGAGAGAGAGAGAGAGATATTCACTTATCATGCATATCATAATTTAATTCCAAACCTTTTATACTCAGATTCTCAACCATTTTCTACAATAACGAATTTCGGCAATTATGAGGATATGTATGATCCAATTCAATTCCAAGATAAACTAATGCAGCAAATTAGTGAAGAGGTAATAGTAATAATAAGTTGGATTATAGTGCTATAAAAGTTAATTTCTATAACATATATATATATATTAGCAACCTACAATCCAAGAACATTATGACGAGATGTTTGGTGTTCGATATAAACATAGTAATAAACTAGAACATGGTAAAAAAAATCATCATCATTATTATTATTATTATTATACGTATAAAGAAATGTATAAACAAAATTTTCACTCAATAATCATAAATTGTTTTATTTATTTTAGTTATCAAAATCAATATTTCTGATTCTGTGTATCAATTCGAAAGTTGTCTCAGTAACATGTTGGTCGAAAATGGGGATATTTTCACCATGACTCCACCTGTGCTGAGATTTCAAATTGTTCCTAATTTATCCACTGAGAATAATACATTTCCTAATCTTCATTATCCATTTATCTATCCATATGTTCTAAATATTTTACCTTTCGTAAGTAGGGTGCGAACAAATGATGATTTTCCATTATCTGATCAACAATATATTCTTCAAAGGTTAGTTACCATCCATGACTATTCCTATGAACACGGAACAACAAGTTTAATGATGGAGATGGAAAGTCGCTCTATCTAGATTATAAACTGTTACTTATTAGTTTCTTTTTTTTTTCAAACTGAATATATCTAGCGTGATTGTACGTAAAACAAATCATACAGTTTCAGGACAGTATTATATTTATATTAACCGATCCCCTGGTTCTACAAGACGTCAATGGTAAAAGAAAAAAAGTGTTATTACATCATATTGGCTTTCTTTAGCGATATTTTTTTTTGTAATAACGTTACTATCATTTCATATTATATCTTTTTTTTGTATAGGTATAAAATAGACACAAGACAAGTGACTCCTGTCAGTGAAAAAGAAGTATTTCTTTTTAAAAATCATACAGAATCTATACAAAATAAACGGCCTTTCTCTTCATTATTACAAGGCAGTGATTGTATACCTTATATGCTCACCTATGTACAAAAGTCTCGTTTGCAAGAAATATTTATGGATATCTTACTTGAGGATGTTCCAAGAAATATTGGTAAAAACAAAAATATATATTTTTTTTTTCACCTCCCTTTTATTTAATTACATAATTATTTGCGTCAAGAAGTAGTACTATGTTAAAATGGATGGATTACAAATTATATATAAAAAAAATTGTAGCACGATGGGTATACGATGAATGGCAAGGAGAAAATATACCTTTCCATAATCGAGTGACCATATTGGTATATAAAGATCTTTTTATTCATTTATATATATATATTAATTCGTTTCTTATAGTTTGCCCCCCCCCCAAAAAAAAAAGCATTATCATTGACAATAATCTATTTTTATTTATAAAGGTATTTACAAACGATATAATTGCTGAAACCAACAATGAAATAAATCTTTTCAATTTCAATAACCCAAATATAACAAAATTCATTCTTGATAAATCAGCACCTATTTCAAGAATTTATGAATTATTGGGAAAAAAACTATTACTTTCTATGGATGCTTTTAGATTATGGACTATCAATCAAAGACAAAATGGTACCTTTAAACCAGAATCGCCTGTCAATCATATCGATTGTTCTAAAGGTATGTTGATATATTACATATTTTATATGAGATTAAAAATAGGCTTTTCTACAAGAGATTAGAAAAGCAGATATTATAATAGCTTATTTTACTGGTTACTATCTACTTACCAAATAGTCATTTTGTATATATATATAGTATTATTGAAGAAACATCTTCTACCTCGTCTTGATAATTACACGTTACTACGGCAACATGAAGAAGAACAAACAGAATGTTACTTTTATGTTGAAGCACCCATTATAAATGAACAATGGAATTTATTTCTTGATATCTTGATCTATATCAAGTACTTTGATCCACATACACAAACTATTCTGTATGTCTCTCTTTATATCTATATATATAAAAGAGATAGAGTTATAAACGAGATACCATTACTTTATAAATGATTCATATTGAAAAATTTTCACCCTATATAGCAATGTTGGCCATATTGTCGTACATGGAAACGATCAGATTAACTCAATTATTGGTAAAGTAAACCAAATGGTAGGAAATAAAAGTGATATAGCACTCGAGTTTTATGAGGTTTGTATATAATCTACCTTTCGGAAAAAATAAATAATAATAATATGTATATGATTGATTAACATAATAAAAGGAATGCTAATAATAAAGAACTGTCTTTATAATAGATTGTCAGTGATACTATGATTAAGTTCTGTCATAATTCAAAGACATTTCATGATGCTAAATTTCAAAGTGGAGATATTCACTGTGCACAATCTGTTCTCTCAGAAATTGAGCAAGTATTATTAAGAAAAATAAAAAACCACACAAGTTATAAAAAATACAATAACTAACTCGTATTTATTTTGTAGAAAGAAAAATATGTATGGAATGGCTTTAAGTCCTGAAAGTTACTTTCTTTCTATCGGATTGATGTAAAATAGGTTGTTACGTAGAAACAATATAATATAAACAAAATAGTAATGTATATTACTATTTTATCTATTATCTTTCTATGGATCAAATCTTATGACTTATATGTCTTTGATAAAAAAAAATAACAACCGCGAAATGAAAGTATAGTATTATATTAGGATTTAAAAATAAATATATCCTGATAAGCTTCTAAATATTATACGTACGTAGCATCATCACTATTTTTAATAATAGTAAAAGAAATTGATACCATAACCATGGGTAGCTTTTGGACTTACTGATATTACTATTTTTAGAAACCCTTCTTTCTCCAAAAGGGAATTTGTAGACATACAAGTATTTGATTTCTTTTTCTTTTCCATGTAGTATTCTTTTATAATCTCTTTTTACCTTTACAAAACTTTAGTCAGTCCTAAATGCTTTTATTTGATTAAGGGCGATGTTCACCCTATCACATAACACGATAGATCATTTGATTGATATTGACCCAAATGGTATAAAAAGTAACTTCAGAAGGTGATACACAAGCATGCAAAAAGACAAAAAACCGATTTTCAATGATTAGATTAATGAGCACTAATCTTTTTCTAGAAAAGGTAAAATCCCATGTTATTCAAATTACGTATTTATGTGTAATAATGGTACAACAAAAGAAAACTCAATAAATGATACAATATATCTTTATTCATTGAGAACAATTTTTTTTATTATTTTCATAATAATGATCTGATTACAAAAAAACCAAAAGAACTAATATCCTTATTCACCCATCATCAAATCATTGAAAGATATATGGAGAAAAATGTGCGCGCAGTTATAAAATAACAACTAATATATCTTTGTTAAAGTTACACACAGACCACACATTCTCCCTTGCTGTCCATATATGTAACAAACGAGTCGTTCATGAATGCTAACGTGGAAAAGGGGGGCTGACCCCTTATTATTTCATTGGTAATAAAAACACTGAAATACACATGTACAGTACTTTCTTTTTTTGCTAAGATCACCGTCCATTGTATATGGTTTTTTTTCCTTATTTAATTGTTGTAATATAATTAGTTTTATTGTTGTTTTGACGATGATAAATATTTCACTCAGGTTATATTATCAACAAACTTTTTTTTTAAAAAAGATAAAATTATTACCCAAAACTTATTAAAAATGCTGACAAGTTAACACATGTGGGACAACAACCCCAGGAGTCGGGGGAGGAGGGAAAGGGACTAAGAAGTTTGTTTTGTATTTGCATTAGAAAAAAAACTTATTGTTCACCATTCTATTCTGGAGTTTAAAATCGAATGTTTTTTTTTTTGGCATTATACAAAAAGATCCAAACAGGGTAATCTGACCCTGACTTTTTGTGTAAGAAACAAAGATTATATAACATATTTAGACTGAATAAAAATTATTACTATTATTTTGGACAGGGCCAAACTACATTATGTTTATTATGAATCTTCTTTCATACCAATAATAATAATAATAGAACTACACATATTACGTACAACAGAGTATAATATAAGAAATTTACTTGCAGCGATTGTGTATGTTTCACGTGAGTTCTTTATTATAATTATATACATATATATATAAAAAAAGTCCCACGGTTAAATTCAAGAATGATACTTGTTGATTTCGTACGTAGATTATACTATTCTTTATTGGAAATACTAGTATTTTACTATTATCTTAACAGCAAAAGAAGCAATAATGTGATCACGTAAGAAAATATAATAATAACAATGACAGAAACAATCAACTTTCCGAGTTGGCTAAAAGTAAAAACTTGGCATTTAAACAATGCATATTTAAGTTTATGCATTTATAGTAAAAACTATTATTATTTCCCGCATTGATTTTTTTTTCTTTTCTCTTGATATTAACTAAAATTAAACGTTAGATATAAACAACCCTTAAATAAATTAATCAAAAAACACAAGAGATAAATAAAAAAAAAAGGAGAACAAGAAAACCACGGATAAGTATTGAATGCCTACAGACTTCTTGTTTCCATGAAAATTTTCCATTTGACTCACTTTACGAAAAGAAAGAATCGGAGTATAAAAACTACATCACGCCACAATTTTTCAACCAATTTCTATACACCAAAACAATATTGAAAAAAAAGGGGGAACGGAGAGAAGGTGGGTGGGTTGGGGGAGAGAGAAGTGGCAAAATGATAATACCTCTTAAAGTGGGTTATTCAAATGTGGTTGAACCATGCCAAAAATACAAAAGTCCGCATAATATTTCCAACTGCACTTCACATAATTTTTTTTATTTCTTTTTTTTTCTTTTGTTTCTTCCATTCCCAGAGCCCCCTGTGTCTTCCCTTCTTCCCTTTTACTCTCTCTCTTTCTCTTTCTCTTTTATATATATATATATTTACTACTACTACTAGTATTTATTAGTACTTCTTCTTCTTCTTATATATATATATATATAAATAAATAAAATAACAATTACATAATGGACGCATTCGGGATTTATGATGACGACGATCCCACTTTATATACGAATGGAAACTATCCAACTTTATCACAATTTGACCTTGACTTACAACAGCAAGCTCAAGCAGCACTTCAACAAGGAGGTTGGCAAGACTTTGATATGTTTTTACCTCAAGTAGTTTCTGAAGTTTTTTATAACAACAATAATAATAATAATGGCCATATTACTCCTCCTACAACTTCGCCACAACAACAACAGTTATCACCACCACAACAAAACTTTCAACAACCATTACAACAACAAGAACCTGTCATAAATATACCACAATCATTTATTGACACTAACGCTATTTATAATACAGCATTATTTGGAAATATAATGACAAATAATAAAATAATGAATAGCAATAATAATAATAATAATAGTACCATGCCCATCTCACCACCTCTTGTTTCCTTTGATGCAACTCCCATTGTACCTTCGCAATGGACTACTACAACAATAAATGAACCTGTTGAAACTACTTTAAAAACAGAATACCCAAGTCCAGAAAACTTGGTTAGTTCACCTGCTAGTGAATCAAAGAGTCAATTAGATCAAGTTAATTTTATTGATTCACTTCCTCCAACTGCTATTACTCCTCCTTTACATAATATTAATACTACTACTATTATTACTAGCCCTTCATCTAGTACTAGTATAGCAACAACTACAGTAACAACACCCAATGATACAATAATCAATTCACCGTTAACGAATGCATCATCACCATCAGTGATAGATCAACAACAACAACATTTATCATCACAACAAACAATGGTTACATCACAACCTGTTTCAACAATTGCTACTCCACCATCCACTACAGATGCCTCACCCCCTCCTTTAGCTGCATCTGCACCTGCATCTTCTTGGAATAATAGCAATAACGGATTTCCAGAACAACAAGGTTTGTTTATTACTATTAACAATTTATTTTCCTTCCTTTTTCTCCTTATTGTATTTATTTTTAGATATATATTTATAAAAGTAATTTATTTATAAACAATTAAAAAACTTCTCGAACAAAAATATATTTAGGTAATAAGGTACCAATACAACGTCTGAAACCACCCGTTACTTCCGCAGTTCAACAAACCAATGGCGGACTTATAACTTCAAATGGTGGACGACAACAAAAAAAGACCGCACATAATGCAATTGAACGAAGGTATCGAAACAATATTAATGATCGTATTGCCGAATTAAAGAATGCTGTACCTGCCTTATTACATGCCAAATTAAAAGATTCTCGTACTGCCGGTAAACGCTCACGTACCATGGATGACGAGGATGATGAAGCAGAAGATGGAGAAGAATTTTTAGACGGTGTCGCTGTTGCAACTAAATTAAACAAGGCTACCATTTTACGTAAAGCTACAGAATACATTACCCATTTAAAAAAGACAGGTGAAGATATGCAACAAGAAAATGCTGTATTACAACATTTATTAGCTCAATTACCAGGTGGTCAAGAAGTCTTGGGTCGTTATCGAATGCAAAAGGTGCAACGTGAACAAGATATGCAACGTCAACGTCTTATTGAACGACAGCAAATGACAAAACAACAACAACAGCAGCCGCAACGTAAACCAGGTCGAAAACGTACTAAAACATCTCCTTCCCCTGGTATGATGGAAGAATATGAATCGGGTTCTACAACGGGCTCAGATCCAGCAACGCCCCCACCTAATAATGTTGGTAACCGGGTCTTTATGGCAATTTTCGCTTGTCTTACCTTCTTTTCATCATCTCCGCTTACGGCTGGTCCTTCCAGCTCAGAGCAATTCCAAAATCATCATCACGCTTCACGTGCTGCTAGTAATGTTGGTGAAACTGTAGGTGATAGTAATAATTATACTCTGGCTCCTACTTCTTCAACCAATACATCATTTATTAGCTCTTTATTACCATTTGATAATACATGGTAAGTACAACATTTTATTTTTTTTTATTTTTACATTACACTACATATCGCTTGGTTTTTATAAACTTAGCATTCTTCTTTTTTTTTTTTTCATAAAAAAAAATAGGACATTATTACGAACGATTATCTTTGTTCTTTTCATTGGTCATTTATTATTCCCTTATATGCGATCCTTGATTTTTGGTCGATTCTCATTCAATGTCAAACGAGTATCAAGAGCTAAACGAGTCGCCACACGTAAAAGAGTTCAAATTTCCAATACTGCTGTCTCTTCTGCTATTGGAGCCATCACACCGGGTGATCAAAAATGTTTCCGTATTTATGACATTATTGTTCGATCGCTTGAAATGAATGAAGATGGTCCACCACGCACATGGATTGGATATGTGTTACAAATTACCAAGGAAGCAGCTCGTTTGATTTCTCGTCAAGCTTTTGGTTATGAAATTTTATATGATGAAGAGGATCAACTTGTTCTTGAAGATGAATGGGAACAAGTTTGTAAATGGATCAAATTAAATGAAATTGAATGTTTAGGAGGTAAAAAAAAGATAGTATTTTTTATATATATAGATATTGATGTTGAAAAAAGAAAAAAAGTAATTGATTGTTTTTTGTTTATTTTTATTCTAATAGGTAATCCCGAAATCACACGTTGGAGTATGCTTCATTCTTGTCTTCGTATGATTAATTTGGTTGAAGTGCTCGATGACGAAGAACATGAATATTTAGCACAAATGCGTGCACGAGTCTATGCGACTGCATCTATTGAAATGGCTGCTATCTTACGTAATCTTCCTCTTGCCAATCGACTCTCTAGATACTTTTGGCGTCAAGCTGTTTATGAAACGAGTGAAGATATGCGTCATCCCAATAACAAGGATGATGGTTATATGCGATCATTAGTCTCCATGATTCAACAACAAGATCACAGTATCGAAGATATTTTACAATCCCAAGCATGGAATGAAACATTACAAGTCATTCGTTATCAAGTTGGACAAGATCATACCAATCTTTCATTATCATTAACTGCACCCGTGCTGGTTCCCGTGGCCATTTTATCTACACTCCATCTTCTTGACAGCCTTCAAACTCAATTTGGCCGATTGATTGGACATATGTGCGATCATTCACCTACAGTAACTAAAAATGACAATGAGATGACATCCTCTGTGGGTCAGGAAGGTTATTTGTTTGAATCGATCTTGTCAGTCACAAGAGCAGATGATGATCATCAACGACTTGCCCATTGGTTAGCAGCTGTGGGTATGACAGTAGAAACTTTATGGAAAAATGACGTCAAAGCTGCTGAACATTGGATGGGTACTGTTGTCAAACGTGTACCCCGGGCCCTCATGGTCAACAATGGAAATGGTCAACAAGACATTGTTGCATACAAGAACAAAATGAATCAATTGGATGAACAAGTCAAGAAACATTTAGTACATGTACTTTCTGGTGCCACATTGATTAAACGAGGTGAACAACTGGCTGGTATTCAACAGTTACAAATGGCTGAAAATATTCAACAAAGTATCAAGAAACTCAAGGCGAATAAATCGATTGCTAACTCCCATCAAAATAATCGTCATCTCGAAAGTGTTGTGATGGCATTCACAGAATTTTCTGTGGCTGTCATTGGATTAGAAGCATGGATTTCTGCCTGGAAACAACAAGGAAATAATGATGAAATGAATCTTCGAGAGATTCGAGGACAGGTGACATCATCTACCATTCATTTACGGCGAATGATCAAATGGTCATTTTTAATGGAGTTACCGACGAATCAAATGATTGCAAGATTAAGTCGATTGAGTGGATTTGTGGCGCAACAACCAGATGAAGGCGATTCTGGTTTTGATTGTTCTGATTTGGAAAGTGATGATGAGGGTGGGGATAGAGTAACGAGTACTCTAATGTATGATACGGATGTTGAAGAAGATGAAATGCTTGCTAAACGAGCAGATAAAGCTCATGATATCCTACATGGCATTTTGTGAAATTCTTAGTCTTTTTTTCTTTTTTTATTTTATTTCCCTTTCTCTTTGTTTTTTTTTTTTTTTTGTACTCTACAATTTATATATATAATATACAAAACAATCATAAATATACACATAACATTCAATATAAAAAAAATATCATTCATTCTTTTTTTTTCCCTCTCTTCAATAAACATACACACATATTATATATATTTACAACTCCTTCTTTTTTTCATAAATAAATAAATATAATTTCTTTATTTTTTTTTTTACTTTATTTTTGGCAGCTAGAGAAATATCAAAAGTTAAAATTATGCCTGTGATAGCCAAAAAGAAAACGGTTTACATAAATATATATGTGTGTGTACTTTATAAGGGTGATAACTCGTTTTATAGGTATAGATCTTTAGAAATAGTCTTTCTCATCGACCATAACAATATAAAAATTCATTCTATTTATTTAATTTTGCTTAAATATCATACACTCAGAAAATATTATATATCAAGTGGTTGAAATTTATCTTAATTACAAAAAGGTTTGCAGCATACAGAACGAGACAACCTATGTGTAACCATGATTATAATACTATATAAAATTCTATTGCAGCATTCCTCTGAATCAAACTACCCTTCTTTGTTTTTATTTACAAATTTTGTTGATTAAATAATAATGCATATACCACACTATTTTTTTTTTCAAGATAATGGACTATAATGATGTCGCACTATTCATAGGACGAGAGATTTTAAGGGAATATGTATCCAAGCAACAATTTATAACTCATAAACATTGATCTCCGATAAATGGAGGTTTTGGGTAACTTGATCGTGATGTTAGAGATCGGTACGGCTTGTCAAAACTCTTTTCAGTTAAAAAAATATATTCGTTTCCATGGACATAAATAAAAATGATATCTGTTTCCAAAATCCTATTTTCATCTCATTCATATACTGATTTTTTTTTTGGGTTTTCCGCATAATCCAAATTTCGATCAAACAAATGGCGAGGAAAGAAGGCAAGTAGAAAAGGAGAGGGGGATCTTGATAAAGAAAAAAGTAGGGAACACAACATGATCTTGGTACAGGACGCAGTTTTCACAAAGTATAAATATTGATCTATTTATGGTAATCTCAAATAATCCTCCACTTATTCATTGGTTTTTGTATTTGCAACATTACAAGTATACTACTCATATCATGATATTAAGCAACGTAGTGTAAAATACATAAAAAGATTATAATGTCGCAGTATATCATGTATTTGTTTTTTCACACGACAAAATCGTTAGTAAAAAAATGCGTTATAATTTTTTCCTTAATATAATTTAAAGACTAATTAATTTATAAAAGGGTACCCGGTTCAATTCCAATCATGAATTAAAAACAATGTTTTTGATCGAGTCTGTGGTTACTCATAACAAATTTTACAGATTGTTGAATTAATGGGGTTTTCAGTATATACATTTATAGCGAATTCAAAATATTAGTATATAATAGATTAACGAACATGCTTTGGGAAAGTATTATGTACGACCCCAAGCAAACAACAAATAATAACAGATAATCAGCTCTTCTGTTTTTTATTTTTACCTCCCATTTATTCATACGTACGTAGCAGCCATTAAATTAATTAATAGAATGATTTATAGCATGAATTAATATTATTCATTATTGTAAATTATTATAAACAAAAAGTAAAAGTAGCACTAATTTTATTATAAAATTAGAGTTAATCAAAATGGAGGAAAAAAAATGATCGCCGTTCGACCTCGGTCTCCTTGACCTTTTTACAACGAAAAAGTATACTAAATAATGGATCACATGTGTACTGCAAAAGGTTCGGGATTCTCCCCCCCCCCCTTACTCCGACTTTTTTTTTTTCCTCGCATGCCGGAACAGAACATAAAGGTGAGTTTACTATTTTTATATACTTCTTCTTTATATCAATGTTAATGAAGAAGCTTCAATTACAATTCTGTTAACAATAATAAATGTTTATACACCTTAAAAAAAAAGAGAGGAGAGATGGTAAAAAAAAAGGCCAAAAAAAAAAAAAAAAAAGGTGGCACTTTATAACGACGGAGGTAAATGATCAGCAATACATTTATTCCCCATTTCGGATTTCTTCCGTTCAATCATTCTGTGTAGCCCACACGCTACATAGCAACATAACCAGTGAACATAACATAACAACAAATCAGTAATAAATTGATTCGTCCACTTTTTTTTTTCTTTTCTTGGAGAAACTAAAAAAGTAGCTGCAGTGAGTTGTTTTTAGCTGTCTAATATTTACTTTTCTTTTTCCGTTTTATAATTCTTTTTTTTCTTCTTCTACTACTACTACTACTTAAATATACTCTTTTACTACTTTAATGGCTCCTTTAACAGAAACTAGTGGATTTAGTATAAATAGTTCTTTAGAAAGGAACAACTTGAAAAATAAAATACACACGATCGGATCTTATAAATTACTAGAAACTTTGGGTATAGGCGAGTTTGGTAAAGTCAAGTTAGCTCAACATGTTCATACTGGTGAAAAAGTATTATTAATTCTTTATTAATTCCTCTTATTATTATTTTCTGAAAAAAGATAAATGTAAATTTCTTTATTAATTTTATATCTTTTTTTTTTTTGAAGGTGGCTATTAAAATGATTGATAAAAATTATACTGAAAAAGTGAATATTCGTGACAAGGTGGATAGAGAAATCGCTCTTTTAAAGGTAAAATATATACATTTTTTTTTTTTCTGAAAGAAAAACATACAATTTAAAACGCCGCATACCCAAAACTTGTCCAAAATCAAAATAATCCTGTGTAATAAAAAGATTTATATTCTGTAAAATACATGTTTTTTAATAATAACAAAATGAAATATTTTTTGTCATAATGACACATAAAAAATTTATTTAGAAATTATCACATCCATCTATTGTTAAACTTTTTGATGTGATTGAAACAGAACGATATATTGGCATGGTAATGGAATATGCCTCAGGTAAAGTTAATTCTTATTACCTCTTTTTTTTTTTTTTGCTTCGTGCACGTCCCCCATCTTTTTTTGGGAACTAAATAAAAAAAATAACAATGTTTTTTTTTCACCGAATAGGTGGAGAACTTTTTGAGTATATTTTAACCCGAGATTATCTCAAAGAACAAGTTGCACGAGATTTTTTTGGTCAACTTATTAGTAGTGTACATTATATGCATCAAAAAGGTGTTGTTCATCGCGATTTAAAGCTGGTAAGTTAAAAAAAGTTAATTATGTATTATTCGCTTTTTTTATTATGTAAAATACAACACGAGCCAAAAAAGAAGTTCTGGATGGGGGTTAACGCAGATTTGCCGTGTGTAAATTTTTGCATAACAAAGTTGTATAATAGCTAACTCCGCGCCGTGCCCAATTTATTTATTTATTTATTTTCTACCAATTTTTTTGTGTATTTTATTTTTGAACGGATCTAAACCAAATTAAGGAAAATGTCCTTTTATTTGATGACCAACGTCATATAGTTATTACTGATTTCGGATTTGCAAATAATTGCACGGGCCAAGAAGACTTATTGAGGACATGTTGTGGATCGCCATGTTACGCCGCTCCTGAACTTTTAGTGGGATCCGAATATGTTGGCCCTGCCGTCGATATTTGGTCTTGTGGTGTCGTTCTCTATGCCATGTTGTGTGGATTCCTACCTTTTGATGATCATAATAATATGAGTTTATTATATAAAGATATGTTAGAAGCACCCCTTGTTTTTCCATCACGCATTAGTCCAGATGCACGGGATCTTTTGCGCCAAATGTTAGAACCGAATCCTGAACATCGATGTAAAATGGAAATAGTCTTGGCTCATCCATGGTTAGAAAACCAGCGGACAATTTTGGAAAAAAGTTTGGAAACTCTGGAAACCGAAGCGATGGAAATGTCACGTACAAATTGGGTGGCCAAGAAGAGTACAACGATCGCGGGAATAACACCAGAAGAGGAAGAAGGACAAGGAATCGCAGTTGATAATAATAGTATTCACAGTAATATTTCTATTGGAGCACTTGAAAATGTAGAAAAACCGCAGCAATCTATGAAAGTGGCGCCTTTGGCAGTGGCGTCCTCACCCTCTCCTCCAGAGGGGCCATCCGCAGTACAACCTGATGATAATATACCCAAGCTTCAATTAAGCAAACGACAACGGTTTTTTCGATTGTTCTATCTCATTAGAAAAGAAAAAGATACCCACCGTAATAATAATAACACGAGTCGCAGTAGTTCGAATAGCACCCACTCAGAATCGGACGATGTTAAACAAAGACGACGCTTTACTTGGTCATTAACGATGCGACGTGGTGATCGAAAAAGAAAAAATAGGGAGAGCAATAACTGTAAGAAAAACAAAAATATAAACTCGAGAAAAAGAACAGAGATATGGGGAAAACAGGATACATGGCATATTGAAATAATTTTTTTTTTCTTTTCCCTTTTTTTTTTAATAATAATGATTGGAAAATGTATCTGGGGAAAGGATATTCACAGGGGGAAATGGTTGATAATACTATGATAATAGGTTTGGGGGGGGGGAGTGATATGGATTGATCGCATTGATTATCATGAAAAAAACGGAAGGGGAGAGAGGGAAAAAAAAGGGGGGGAGGTATATTATGTATAGATTATGTATAATTTTTTTATTATCATTATTATTATTCTCTGACCTGTATATTTATTTATTTGTTTTTTTTTCCTTCTTGTTCTACGTTCCTGCATAATCATGTATTATAGCAAACGCATGTATTACTCGGGTACATCCAGAATCACTACTAGTATTTTCAAAAATAAGTGACCATCAGTTGCTTACGTTAGTCTTGCGTGTTCTGACTATCTTGGGAATTCATATCCGTCAAGATGGTAATCAGCAAATTGCATGTATTCGACAACCCAATGATTCCGGAACAGTATATGGAAGTATGGAAAATGGTTGTGAAGTCACATTCATTGTGGATATTAATTATACTGCATCCCATGGTCTTCGGAGCATTGGCATACGACATCAAGAGGGACAAGAAGTTGCATATGAGTTTTTATGCGGTAAAATCATGGGTATGTTAGAGCTTTTATTGGAACCACATCATCATCATCATCAGCAGCAGCATCATCAGCAGCAGCAACAATAGAAAGCATTAAAAAATCATTATCATTTATCATTTATCATTATGGTCAGTGCGAAACATCATATATATATATGACGCAAAAAATAATAATATCTAATTAAACACAACATTTATTACAACATAACCATATTACACACAATGAACATACTACAACCATAGCAACTAAAAAAGAACTGGGGAACCCCGTTTTTTTCTTTGAACTGATCTAGGATTGATAAAGCAAAGCGAATCAGATGACTTAAAAACGTCATTAACCCCCTTTTTTTTTGTCCCCCATTTTTTCTGTTCTCTCATCTACTATTTGTGATAAAAAGGTGTATTTTCATAGGCAAGCAAAATCAAATGTCCATATTTGGGGGAAAGTGTGTGCATTGTACAAAAATATATAAATTTTTTTTTTCTGTTGCCATGGTAATAATAATAATAGTGTGATAAAATAAATTAATTGCCCTCTGTGCCAAAAGACAAGTTATGATAATATATCTCTCGCATGAACGATTCGGGGAGTGAAAAATTGCAGTTTATTATGCGAAAGTGATAGTCCATATTACCAATATAACTACATAACAGTAATAATGAAAATAACAACACTCTAATGAATTATGGCGTGTGTGCAAGTCGAATGTTTATTTAAAAAAAAAAAGACCTGTGAAGAAATGTTGATAATCAAAAAACACCTCACGGGGACACATTCAATCGTTGATCAATTCCCGTTTTAAATGTTAAATACGTGTTTTATCCGGTCCGACGGCACGGAGGGGGGGGGCTTGGGACAAGAAAAAGATTATTCTTTCAGTTATAAGTTTTTTTTTTTTTCTTTTGTGTAATCATTGAAGATAATTGTTATTTCTGAACCCAGAATTAAAAATCCGGTTCACATGCTCCTGAACCGACAAACAGAAACTTCTAGTTTTAGACTAGTTCATTTAAAAAAACAGCTATTTTTATTCTTTTTTTCATGCTTGAGTGTTCAAATATGATGATGACGGCATGAGAAAAGAAACAAGGGGAATTAGGAGGTTAATATACATAAGATGGAATATATTCACTTTAACACACTGTCATTGAACTTCTTTTCACTCATGCTATAAAATAACTTCCCCCCACTATACCCTATTTGGCTCATGGCTTGACGTGGGACCTCTCACTCTAAATCCACCCAATATTTTCATCATCACCCCCATTTTCTACTGACTCCCCCCACACACAGCTCTCTCTCACACACACACACATAAACAGAATTTTTTTTATTATCTTTAATCGTTATCAGCTATAAGATCAAACAAAAATAATATTGGGCAAAATTAAATAATAAGAGCCAAGAAAACGAGACAAAAGATTAAAATTGGGGGCGTAGAAGAAAAACAGCTAAAAAGTCTCGAACCACGTTTTAATTAGCGCCATCGATAGTTTTTTTTTATTTATTTATCATAATAATGCAATTCATACGTAAGAGAGCAGGTATAGTATGAATGAACCTCATTTAAACCTTCTTCTTTAAAATTTATTTTTTTTTCTTTGTGAATCCATTTGATGATGTGAGAAAAAAAGAACAAGAAAGAGCCATTTTACTAATAAAGGTTAAAAACCAAAACTCCGCAAAGCTAAAGAGCAAAAAAAGGGATCAGTGCTCGATCCAAACAATAATTTTTTTTTGAGTATAAATAGAGTAGATCTTTTTGGCACTTCTTTTTTTTATTATTATTATTTCCCAATCAATTGATTATTAAACTTCTTTAACTTCAAAAAAAAAGTTCTTTTTTTTTATTATTATTATTTTATTATTATTATTCTCTTCTCTTTCTTATATATAAATTATATATACAAATCTATACATCATGGTGGTTTATCGAAACGCACAAAATACTCATCGTCCTACAAAATCATCTTTGACTCTTGTCATTAAAGTGGGCACATCTTCTATTTGTGATGAAAAAACTCATTATCCTTTGCTTGGTAATTTGTCAAGAATCGTTGAGACCATCCTGGAGCTTAAGCGCAAGGGCCATCGTATTGTACTTGTCACCAGTGCAGCCGTAGGCACAGGGCTCCGACGGTTAAATCTCAACGAAAAGCCAGGAAAGCTTGCGGCTGTTCAGGTAAAGCATGTGAGGAATTGTCAATTATAATATATTTTTGAAATTTCGTCATTCGTTGATATATATATATGTATACTAAACTATTATTATGATTCTTATTTTTATACATAGGCTATCGCAGCAGTAGGACAAGGTCGTCTTATGAGTATGTATGATGACTTATTTGGCCAATTTAATCAACCCGTGGCCCAAATCCTCTTGACTCGAAATGACTTGGCTGATGTACGTTGAGTACAAAACTAATATAACTCTTCCTATTTTCCTTTAACAAAGATAAACTGACAATATTAGTATTATCATTATTATTTTTAGCGATCACAATATCTTAATGCTGTCAATTGTCTTGAACAACTTCTTGATATGGGTGTTGTTCCAATTGTGAATGAAAATGATACCATTTCTGTTTCTGTAAGTTATTATTAGTTTATTGAATATTACATCATCTATTACGCACATACTTTCTATATATAAGTTGCTTATACCTTTGTTATCATTTTTTTTTTAAAAATCATAATTAGGAAATCAAATTTGGTGACAATGATACATTATCTGCTATCACTGCCGGTATGGTCAAGGCTGATTATCTTTTCTTAATGACCGATGTAGACTGCTTATACACTGATAATCCACGAAGTAATCCTGATGCCCGACCTGTTCATGTATGTGAAGATATTGACGCTTTACGTGAAGAAATTACTGTCACAACACCTGGTTCCGCATTAGGTACAGGTGGTATGGTCACCAAACTTGTTGCTGCTGATTTGGCCACCGCAGCCGGTGTCACAACGGTCATTGCCCGTGGTTCAACACCTGAATCCATTTTACCTATTATTGCTGATGACAAGAGCGCTCCAGCACATACTCGCTTTGTTGCCAAACCTAAACCATTGATTGACCGTAAATGGTGGATTCTTCACGGTTTACATACTGCTGGTACCATTGTCATTGAAACAGATGTAGGCGAATCAATTGCAGATGGTGCTGCTCGTTCTGGTTCAAGTGGTGCTTCCTTATATGCTCATTCAGTGACTAAAGTTGAAGGTAACTTTGTTGAGCATCAAGCTGTTCGACTGGTCGTTCAACATACAGATAATGGTGTCACTGATTTCGTCACAGTTGCAAAGGGTATTGTAAATTACTCTGCTGCTGAAATTATTCGAATTATGCATGCTAGAGAAAGTGATATCATTGACTCACTAGGTTATAAAGATGCTGATTGTATAATCCATCGTGATAATATGGCCACTTCTCTTTAAACAATTTCCTTCCTTCTCCCCCCCTCTCTCTTTTGCTTTATATTATCATTTCTTCTCCTTTCGTCCGATTTTTCCTTTCAAAATTTACCATATAACATCTCTCTTCACCCTCTCTTTTTCAAACAAAATATTCGTAGTTTATATTCTTATCTTTTCTTAGCATTATATCATTCCTCCCATACTATTATTATTTTTTTCCTTTCCACTCCGCAGTATCCCCTCCTATTTTCTCTAGTTTAACCCGTTTCATTGGATATCATTTTAAAGCATTTTTTTTTAGCTCATATTCCCCCCCAACCCAACCCAAAAAATTTTACTTATTACTTATCTTTTCTTTTTTTTTCCACTCTTAAAAAAATTCAAGCATTTTTTCATTATTATTATCACAAATCACAAATCAAAAATTTTATCAAGTTTTTTTTTTTTTTCGCCTTTTTCTTAACTTTGGGAAGGGGATAGAAAAAAAAAGAATCCAACTACTAACTCATAAATTTTTTTAAGCATTATTTATATACATATCACATATACATAATATATATCTATATATACACATATAAATATACAACTAAAGTAGCATCTATTCAATATATATATGTATATATCTACTTTTAGCGAAGAAAAAAAAATGATGGCAAGGTGATGATAAATAAAAGAGGTAGTAGGTTTTGATATATAAATGTAAAAGGAAAAAAAAAGCAGCAAACTCTTTTTTAATATTAATAATAATAATAGTAATTTGTAGTGGTAGCATAATAATAATAGTATATATATATATATATATATATTATAAGAAATGAAAGGAGGTAAGTGAAAAAGAAAATTATATATATATATATAGAACGCCCAAAAGGGTAAAAAAAAAAAAGAAATGTACATAAGTAGTAGTAGTAGTAGTAAAAAAAAGTGTATTGTATAAATTGAAATAAAAACTATTTAATTATTTCCCCCCAGTTCATCATCAATAGTATCCTAAATCATCTGTGTTACTTCTTTTTTTACTATTTTGTTGTGGTTGATTATGTTGGTGTAAAGGAATACCTTCCATGTTCACAAATTGAGTTTGTAATGGTTGATCTGGTGTTGAAAAGCTATTAAATCCCCCATGATGATTAGGATGCCAATGGGATTGTTGTTGTTGTTGTGAGTGATGATGATGATGTTGTTGTTGTGGATGCATTGGATGCTGTGGATGTAATGGCATATGATAAGGTGGTGATGAAGATGTGGTTGTTGAAGATGAATAATACGTCATAGAGTTAGATGCACTACTAGTATAATTCGGTGCATGAGCTGTTGTTGTAAAGCCACCATGCGTACTTGCATCCGTATTAGGTGTGGCTGGTTGTGGCATAGTTGTACTCATTATCATGGAATCATGTGGGGATGGCGCAGTAGAACATAGCCCCATTACGGATGGCGTATATAGAAATTGCAATGGGTCAGCCGTTGTTTCTTTAGTTAAATCAAAAATTTCTGAAGGCATGTCCAGCATGTCTATTTTTTGCATTAATTCTGGTTGTTGTTGTTGATGTTGTTGCTGTGTCGTAATATGTTGTTGTTGTTGTTGCTGAGTAGCAACAGGTTGTTGTGATGGTGACGGTATTGGTGATGATGATAATCGTTCTCGTGATGGCATCTGTTCATCATCTTCAATAAGTGTGTCATCCATAGGTTCTGGTCCTTGTTTAGGTTGTTGCTCATCTTCATCTAAATCCAGATTGACATTAGACTGTTGTTCAACCAATAATTTCTGAATACGTTCTGTAAATGCATAAACATATTTATGATTGTGTATAGGTGAATTAGAAAGAATATGAAGCATGCGTTCAAGTTGTTGTCTAGCCCGCGCAGTCGTTTGTAAAGTGTTTTTTGAAAGTAACATTGAATTATACACCATAGATGCACATATTGCTGTTTCAAGTGAGAAATGACACCATCGTTGATCCAAACGAGAAAAACATTCAAGTAATTCAACGATATTATCTGCTGCAATTCGACAACGTTCTCTTGTCAGTAAATCAATGGCTGATGGTGTTTGTTCATCATCAAATGATTTGGATGAAAATAAACTGTATAACTGACACAATTGAAAGTTGTATTCAAAATTTAACTTGAGACAACCTTGTTCTCGAAATGATGTTGATGTCCAATCGCGTGTGTTGATATCCCCTGGAGAATACCTGAATTCGGACGGTAGTTGTTCAAGGTATTCGTGTAATTCCTTTTCGAGTGTTGAGACTGATGATAACAATGGTTTTTCATGTGATGTTTTATAAATAATGTTGCGATAGATACGTGTAATACGAAATCGTTGACTTGTAAAAAGAACTCGCCATTGTTTTTCACCCACTTCATGCTGTAAGACACTTGGAAATGATACAGTAATAAGGTCTTCGGATGGTAATGAGAATGCCTTGTCGGAGTGTATGGTACCCAATGTTTCAAGGAAATAGATAGCCCAAAAAAACCGTCGGTGTTTTTCCCGCATAATGGGATCAGGACTTGTTGATTCTTGAAACATTTTCATGTTCAGACACATTCGAATAGCCAAACCCAAATAAATATAAGATTCAGATTGTGTTGAATGTCGACGTTCACCGGGACGTCCAATGGCGTAAACATACATAATAATAAGTCCATGCATTGTATCCATATCCGTTTGGGTGAATCGATCTTTCAATAGTTCTTTTGCTTTGTTAAAAAAGTGTTCTCCAACAGCATTTGGATCTTGGCCAGGAAATAAATTGTGGTAAATGGCTGCATGACGTGCCGTCCAAGCCATCGCTGTATTGAATAAAAACGGGTCTAGGGTACCCTTTTTGTATCTGTCTGCTACTGAATGCTCTGGATCAGGACATGGTAAACATAACAAACATTCAGAATAAATGTCCATCAATTCATTGTATGTCTCCTGTGACATCATTTCAGGGGTAAATGAAATTGTTGATTCACTGTTGTGTGTATCGTTTCTTTTTTTATTATGTGTGTGACGCTTGCAGTGATCACCCGCAGATAAATCTGGCTCCCACGTGCTATACAATGGGAATGTTTTCAACTTTGTTTTCCATAAATCGTTTTTACGTTCAATAGCAGTACGGTCAATTTCAGGGACAGGTGTAGAGGATGTTGTCGATGCGGATGATGTATCTGATTCTTTACTCTGGCTGGCTACTCGTCGATTATTTGATTCATTGGTGTTGGGTGTACTACTCTTGTTATGATCGCTATCGAGATCAATTCGCGATACTCCTTTAAGTAAGATGTCGTACAAATCATGAAGTGATATAATATTGGTGTCGATCCTAAGACCACGCGGGGTAAGGGATAAAGACCAATTTCCATTTGAGGATGCTGATGAGGCAAATAAACTGTTCATTGCTGCAAAATTGGTATTCGTGCTGTTGTTTTTTGGGACATCAATTACGGGTGGTTCAGTAGTCGTAGTGGCAGCGGATGCAATGGTTGTTGTAGTCGTTGTTGTTGTCGTTGCGGCAGCATTTATACTTTCACGTTCCGCAGTAGCTGATGATCGAGTCATTCGAAATTCATCTGCAACAAATTGTGTATTTGTAGAAACATCTTTTAAATCAGATTCAATGGATCGAACACGTTTTTGAAGCATATCAACAGTTTCATTCAGTTTGACAAGATTAAACAAATCGACTTGTGTTGCTGAACCATCATATGAACATTTAGCTATGATATTTTTTTTATATATCAAAAAATAATAATAATAGATAATTTGAGGGGTTAATAAACTTATTTAATAAACTCAGTTGATATCTAGTTTTTTTTTTTTTTTTTTTTACCTTTGGCTTGTTGACATCGCGAACATGATGGATGAGCAAAATCACATTTAACTAATTGTATAGACACATATCTTTTCATGTCAATCTTTTAACAGTACATGTGATCCAAGAGATTCTTTCTACGTATTTTCTTTTTTTGAATAAACAAACCTTTTTTTGATCTTAATAAAAAAAAAAAGAATTGAATGAGTTGTCAAAAAAAAAAGGACCCCCTTTTCTTTTTCCGGGTGAATGAAATGGATGATCGAACGAAAAAGAATATGAATTTTTTTTTACCTGCAACGCTCACATGCCATTGTCATGCGAACCTTTTTGGATGCAGTGGATCCGGGGATCCGAGAAGATTGTGACATTGTTATTCGTGATAAAAAAAAAAAGTAGGCTGTTCTATATTGAAAGCCGTTCACTGAAAAGATATAATGATTCCCTTTTTTCTTTTAAAAATGTAGAAAAGAGAAGAATGATAAAATGGGGTATTTAAAGAATAATAGTAAATAATAATATTAATAAAGAGATTAGATTGGGATTTTTTTTTTGCTGCTCTTATTGTCTCACAATTATTTATTATTATTGTTATTCAAATGATGGATTAATTCCTTATTCTTTTTATGAAAAAGAAATCGTTGAAAGTGAAAGAAGGAAAGAAGGAAAGAAAGAAAGAAAAAGAAGAAAAAGAATGAAAAGAGAATGAGAGAATGAGAGAGAGAGAGAGAGAGAGAGCAGTAACAAATTGAATGGGATGTTAACCGAGGAATTATGGACAACATTCGTGTGAAATGATCACCATGATCTCCGATATCGAATACCCTTTTTTACTAGAACATGTGCCATATTTTGAGTAATAATTTGAAGTGGCGAGAGTTCTGTATCTATAAATGTCCTTTGAAGAGCAAGGAGAGATAAAGGTGAAATATATCCTAATATTGAATGTTTCTAGTGAATAGGTATGTAAGTTTCCTTGGCATGTCAATCGAACCCAAGTTTCTTTCTTTTTTTTTTTTTTTTTTTTTTACTTGCTTTCTTTTTTTTTGAGATAACGAACCCCATATGTGGAACCTCAAAAGATCTTTACGTTTTGTACTACATATTTTACAAAGTGAATATATGTGTAAATAAATATGCAAGGGTTTGAAACTGCAAGATCGATACACATGAAGGATCTGATTGTGGATACCATATATATTGGTTATTGACTATTGTTATTTTAATATTATATATGAACCATTCAATTTATATTTTATTTCATATTCTGATTTAATGATTTAAGTCATTCATCCAAAACATATATATAATATCAAATGCTGCAATACGTATCTAACACAAAACATAGGTACAGATCAAGGTTACTGAGTAAAACCTCCTTTGTTACTCCGTCTTTCTTATTGGGGTCAATTTTTTTTTTATACTTTTTCTTCCCCTCCCCTTGGTTTCTCCTTAAAGCCTGGAATAAATATATTTAAAACACATGTTAATGCTAATAACTTTCTTTTTACAATAGAATGAAATTTAGTTCTACAAAATAAGTTTTGGTTTTAATCACGGTACTATAAAATCCCCGATTTTTGCCAATAATAATAATTTTTCTGTATGATGACAAATGGGATGTCAAAAAAAAAAAATGCCAAGGTGCATATATAGAGATATAGCACTCCGATTAATGAAATCTATTTTTTTTAACAAAGATGCATGGAGATCCAATCGTTATTGCAACATCCTTTTTGAATTCTCAGGGCCCGAGTTGAATGAAAAAAAAAATATGTTTCGTTTTTTTTTTATACAAGAAACAAATGAATAAGGAACGAAAAAATTAAATAAATAAATAAATAAATTATTATTTACTTCTTTTTTTTTTTTACTAGAATGGAACCGTGACCCAATTGAAACTTTTTTTTTGTATCACCACCCCATTCTCAGTTGACGAAAAAAGGGAAAAGTGGGGGAGATTGCGGGAAAAAAAAAAAAAAAAGAAAACTCATCAGTCAATTTGTAATTGATCGTATATATTATGAAAGTATAAAAGAATTCTTCAGATAAAAAGGAAAATAGAAAGAGTCCTCTTGAAGGGTCTCATATACTTTTTAAAGAGAGAAGATAATTTGATAAAAGAACCCTTATTTTATTGAGTAACTTGAGTGGAGTAACTTGTGTTCCCTGAATTGGTTCTACGGATCGTGATATCACATAATATATATGTGACAAAAGAAAAAATTAAATTAATTACCATGACAACAAACCCTTCATTTCATTTCAAGAATAGAGTGTTACCTTATATCAAGTTAGACAAAAGATATTATGCTAAAAATAAATCAAACATATCTTTTCCTCTATTCTAGGCCAAGAAGGGTTACATATGACAACTAAATTATTCTTGCTTGATCGACTTGCATTTGCAAGGGAATTCTTTTTTTACTATCCCATGGAATCTAATAAAGAACAAAAAGTCTAGTACATTTTTTGGGTGTTGTAAAATATAGCTGTTGTACAAGTATCATTCATAAACATCTTTTTTTTTTGTTTTTACCCCCAACAAGTACGTATCTATCTTGCATATAATAACAACCATATCCATAACTCTGGATATCATTATCTTTTTTTAGATTATTTTATTTTATAATCTACGCTATCCTGGTTTTTTTTTTATGGATCGTGAGTGAAGAAATCAATTGGGTTAGACTTTGCGAAATAAAATGTTTATTTAGTTAAATATCATATACGTAAAAGATCGTATGAAAAACAAACAAATAAACAAATGATTATTTATTATTATTACTATTATTAATAATATATCGAGATTATCAACATTTCTTTAAATAGTTACGTAATAAGAATAAAATTAAAAATAAACAAAAAGATATAGATTCAATTATAAAGGACTTGGCTCGATCGTTTTTTTTTTTTCAATTTCATCTAAATGAAGTTTCCCAGCAATTTGGTACTGATGAAAAATGTGTTCTAAAAACAATTTGGGAATTTTATCGATCTAAGCGTGGAGAAGTAATTGGAATTAAATATATTACTAAGAATACGTACCTGAAGACATGAGTATACTATTATATAGTGAAGAACTAATGCTATTATAAAAAAAAGAAGGTTAAGAGAGAGAGAGACATAAAGAAAAAATAGTCATTGTTATATTTGGACACTGTACCTCACAGGACCTGTTAACGTTGCTAATGACCATTTAAATCAATATGTGTATATAATTAGTATCCTAATGTACAACTGTCGGGGAATGGGGAGGGGGAAAATCAAAACAAAATTCATTTAAACAATTTTTTTTTTAGTTCTCTTTGCTATATTGTAACACAAATCGTAAGTTTAAAAATACACTCACTAGAATAATATTATTCCCGTCAGTGATTAACTTAAAGGGATCGTATCGATTCGTAAATGAATCGTGGTAAACAAGCAAGTAAAATAAATTATAATTATTACCTAATTTATTGATATTTGACACCCATAAGTGGGGTGCTCTAATTATTTCATGTAATCCCTCCCGACTTTATGCATTATTGTGAAAATAATCGGCATAATAACTAGATAAGTGCTTTACGTGTTTTAAAAGTACGATGGAAAATGCCATTCATTATATTTGTTGATCGCTATTGATCTGGAAAGAAGAAGCCACCCACGACGAACCAGAATATTTAATTACTTTTTACTAAAATAGTTTCGACTAAACTGAAACGATCACAAACCTTTTTTTCGTTTTCATTTTTATTTTCGATAAAAATTAAATGTTTATTAAAACAATTAATCATTAAGAATATATTGATGGATAAAAGCTAAACACATTTTCTTGTTGTATTCATCTAATATATTGAAAAAAAATTAGAACCCGTTTTATGTAGGTACGTAAATTACTATCACCAATATATTTCAGCTTATACAAAATACAGTTTAATATATATAAATTATATCACGATCACTTTTTGTTTTTCCCAGGAACTAAATTAATTTACAGATCAAACTTACTGTTTTGACCCAATATCAAAAACTCTGCAATAAAACTGCTGAAACAAAAAGTCTTTCATACTATTCTTAATAATTACACTGTATCTTCTCACCCCACAACTAATTTAGGAAACTGAAACCAAAAAAGGATTTTTCCAGTTGACTGTTACACAAATAAGTATAACAAAAAAGGGTTTGGTGGGGAATATACTCTCGTGAAATAGGAGAAAAAAAAAAGAAAGCAGTCTAAAAGTAATCTATCAAGTCGCTTGCATTACTCTGTTTCCGTTTCCTCGGTATTATATATTACCGGGAAAGAAAAAAAAAGCCTGATTTGTATGATGAGGATAAAGCTTGTTTGATGAGTAAAAAAGAAAGAAAGAAAAAAGCTCAGGTATAAGTAAATTATTTTGCTTAAATTCATAAGTTATGTATATAGTACGATATTGGATTTCATTATGCAAATATCAACATGCGAAATCATCTTACCAAGATGTTTCATATGCTTCAGAGTTGAATTTACTCACGCTACGTATAAAAAAAACAAACATACCTCTTATTTTACTTATTTGTTCTGTATCATTTTAGTAACAACTCAGCAAAAAAAAAAAGGAGAACATGATTCAGAAAGTTTGTATTACTTAAATCCATTTAACTTTAAAATTGAAGAAAGGAGCAAAAAAAAAAGTTATTTGAAAGTTATATAATAGGTACTAAAAAAATGACGACAAAATAAACTCGAATACGTGAATTCTAGTTTTTATAATATGTGAACCAGCCAAAGAATAGTAATATGTCATAACATTGATATAAAGTATACATATTTTACTTGTTTATCAGTGGGTTATTAGTAGTTTGAACGTAAAAGGGTTTAGGATATATTATGTAATAGAATAGACCTAAAGATTTGGTGCTGAGTTTTTTTTTTTTGGAATTTGGCGCATGATGAATTATAAATTTATGCACCTTGGTTTGCATTTCGGTGGTTTAAAATCTAACCATCTTGCTTTGTTATAGTATTTTATTTCTTTGGCGAAAAGTATAAACTGTTCAGAAATGAAAGATATGATAGATATAAAAATATACAAATATACACTACAACATGTTCTACTTTAAGCATAACACATGATGAAAGAAAACCCAACCTTGAATGATCAATTTATCCCGTGCGATCAATGGGCTGTAATTTTTGATGAGTAGATGCGATAATATGTGCTGGAGTTGTTAAAGGATTTACTTTGGTCAAAAACTCGTGTTTTACACCAACCTTTAGTTCTTATCGAAACTCTTCAATGGAATTGAGAAATGGCACTTTATCAAATGAATTTGTGATTCTACAATTCTCTATCTCTAATAACGAGCATAATACTCTCTAGCATTCTATAATTACCTGAGTAATTTCTGCTCTGCACTTTGGATAATGTTAAGCGTAGTATCAATGAGTTCGACACTGTATTCGTCGCAAAGTGGGACCTGACAAGAATAAAACCGATTTCAATTACTTCTATGTTATTACCAACATTTACTTTACTATGTTATTTAATAGTAGTAATTAAGCTAATATAACTGTATTTAATAATTATGCTCATGTACATATACTGCTAAAATATGGCCGTTTTTTCTACTATCAGAAAAAGCTCTTTTTTATCGTACATGATATATATAGATATATTCATCTATTAGTATATGTTGTTTGCTAACAAGTAAAAGTATATATGATATATATCAGTTCGGAGAAAATGTTGATGCCATTTATTATACAATTATGATTAGTAAATAAGCACCATGATTATTGAGTTAATATATATATTTTTAGCTAAAATAATTACGGCTCCTGTACTAGTACTTTTATTTTAAGCAGTGGATCATCACAGTAAATATAAAAAGCCATTAAGTAAAATTTAAAAGGATTTACAATGAAGTAATGGTTTTAATAGGGTTGTTTAAAAGAAATTAGTAATAATATATATACAAGATAAATAATTCTTGACACTTTGTTTATCCAAGCCTAATAATCTGGTCCTTGATGTATTTCTATTATATGACTTCAACCCATGAGTATATCCTTTCAGCTACCTATCATTTTGTACAATGCACTCTATTAGTAGTTGATCTTTTTTTTTTAATTTATATCATCGTAACAAAAATGAATTTACTTTTTTTAACTTGCAAGTTATTTATACTTTCGCTTGATTTTTAAAAGTAATGAATGTAGTTTATAATTTTTGCAATGAATTTCGTTAGCATTTGTTCCACCATAATAACAAAAAATGAATCCACTTTCTTATTTTTTTTTCAACTTACTATCCATTATGTAGCCTACAACCCTTTGGGAAGAAATCAATTGATGTTATTTAATAACCTTTTTTACAATAAATCTGTATTTTTCTATTTTTGTGCTATTCTTAAAAAACGTCTTTTATTTTATAACTTACGGCCTATTAAATTATAATCCACACATTTGGTTTTTTAAGTTATGGGTAGCATTTATAATTTTTCATAATGAATTCTGTCAGTATTTGTTTCTTTTTTTTTTTGTGCCATTGTAATAAAAATTAACTACACCGCCTTTTTATTATTATATTTTTTTTTAACTTACAACCTATTCGTATTCAACCCATTGGAGAGGAGGTTTGAAGTAATAGATGTTATTTATGAAATCTGTTAGTACGTATTTGTTCTTTTTTTTTGCGCTATTATTAAAGACATTGACTCCACTTTTTTTTGTTTTATAACTTACCAGCTATAAATATTCAACACATCGAGTTTTGAAGTAATATAAATAATATTCATATAATATTTTTTTACAGTGAATTCTTCTGTTAGTACGTATCACTATTTTTTTTGTGCCATTATAAGAGGCATTCACTTCACTCCCTTATTTAATTACTTACGGTTACCTAGTTATAACCAACACATTTGGTTTTACAGTAACGAGTGTGATTTGTATTTTTTAACAGTGAATTCAGTTAGTATTTGTTCTTTTTTGTGCCGATATAAGAGGCATTCACTTCACTCCCTTATTTAATTACTTACCGCGGCCTAGTTATAACCAACACATTTGGTTTTACAGTGACGAGTGTGATTTGTATTTTTTTAACAGTGAATTCAGTTAGTATTTGTTCTTTTTTGTGCCGATATAAGAAACACCGACTGCACTATCTTATTTTTGTTTTACTTACAACCTATCCATAATCCACCCATTTGGTTTCAAAGTGATGGATATTATATTTACATCGAATTTTAATTTAGTATTTGATAATTTTTTTCGTTCCTAGAACTTCACTCCCTTATATTCTAACTTACCACTCTTTACAGAACTGTCAGCATTACTGTCAGTATGTTGAATGTCACCAACTGGTTGAGCAATACTGTTGTATGCTGCGGAAAGAACCAAAACAAAGATGGATAGGATAATAGTAGAATATTTCATGATGATAGTTTATTGGTGAATAAAGAAAGCCGTAGTTGATTTGATAATAGCAAAATTTTCACTTTATATAGTCCTCTTATCCCTCTCCCCCTTTTTTTTTGTCTGTGTTGAAAAATATCATATACTATTAAATGGTATAAACAACAAGAATGCAGGGGCTTAAAGCAGTATCTCAACAAATCAAATTACATTTTCATAATCTGAAACGTTAATGCAAGTAGCTTATTAAAAAATATTTTTAGGTGTGTTCTCTGTTTATATGCACTAAATCAAATTTGGAAAAAGGGACCTTTCGGGTGTATATATATATGAGGCAGAGGTTTTTTCGACCCGGGTAATATTATGTCTTTACTTTTAATCTTGATTTATTTCAATGTTATAGGTGTCACTATTTATTTGTTTTATCTTTTATCTTAGAATAACATTAGCTGTAATGTAGTTGTCTATTCCTCTCTCCTACCCCCTTAATATACTAATCTAACTTTTTCTCTCTCTAAAAGGTTCCGTCAACGCTATATATTATTCTCTTTACCCATATACACTTCTTGCTCAAAGTATAGTAAGGAAGAAGTGACCTCGAGGCGTAGATCAATTAAACCTTTCATCTTCTTTTCCAAACTCTGGTTCTTTTTCCTTCTAAGGTTTCTAACCACGTACTTCATAACAGTATTAAATAGTCAATCCCAGTTTATCCAATATAGATAAATAAGCCCATTGTAACAACAGAAGCGATGCATTTTCATGCATGCCATTTATAAATATTTAAAATTATTCATATTGTGTATAACAGCTCCATTTATTTTGTGAGATTGATTTGAGAATATCAATAATAAATATTTGAAAGGTTTATTTGAAGAAAACAAAATAACAGAAAGGATACATGTGGATATTGATTGGGTAAACCTTAAAAAGAAAACCATAGATAAGCGTTCTAAATAGAACCCCAAGCAGATAACCGTAATGATAAAAGAAATTAAATAGTGAAGGGAAAAAATTTATTTGCTAGTTTAGAAATACGTAATGCTGAAGACGTTAACTTTTGTAAACATAAGAGAATAGAGAATATAGAATAGGATTGGTGTTTTCTATTTCGCGTGCTTCTTCATTAACACAAAAGAGAATGTAGACCATTTTTACCTTCGAAATTCGAAGTCGACACTAATGGTATAGATCCTGGAACTTACTACTATAAGAGTTCTTTATGATTCATTATTCTGTATCCTCTATCTAGACATATGGTGGCTCATCGCACGACACACCTTTCATTGTAATTTTGCTAAATTCCAAATCACCATGCAGGATAACTTTATGATTCTAAATTAGTTTTTGATTTGATGTCGAAAGATATAATATTGATATTACTTTTTATTAAATTATATTTACTATATATTTTTATATATAGAGAATCTATGATGTCACTGTCAAAGAAGGAGTAGAAGAAAAGAATGTTCAGCATAATGACATTACTCAATCGAATTCTCTATATGATAAGATTGGAAATGAAATTATTTAAGCGATGAAGAGGATCATGAAGATGATGAACTAGATATTGTTGCCAATAATGAAGACCTCCAGATTTAAGCCAAAATTTAAGAATGCGTATTTGTTCATACCTATATATAAGCTTTTTTTAATGATCTACTATTTCATGATTTACTACTTTATGATTTACTTTTCTATGTTTATTTTCTACCTAATGATATGTCATTGATTTAACAATATGCTTTTTATAATAAGCTCTCTACGATTACATGCTTCATATTTATTTGTATTTAAGAGTATTATTATATATCATTGGTCTTTACTGAAACAGATGCAGTTGCTTGATATAATGTTACAAAATCAAATTTGAAAAATGCAAGAAAAAAATGTAGCAGCCAAAAAAGATGAGGTTGCACTACGTGTTGCGGGCTATGAAAGTTAAGGGTTCGAGTTTGAATCAATTTTAAGCAGTGAACCCTTAAGCAAATTGCGTTCGTAAACGCCTATTTGAGATCTATATTACCGGGAAAGGAAAAAAGAACCTGATTTGCATGATGGGATAAAGCTTGTTTAATGAGAAAGAAAGAAGCTCAGGTAAGTAAGTTATTTTGCTTTATTCATAAGTTATGTACATAGTACGATATTGGATTTTATTATGCAAATATCAATGTGCAAAATCGCCTTATTAAAATGTTTCATATGCTTTAATACTCTATTCAGAGTTGATTTTACTCACGGTATAAAGAAAACAATCATACCTCTTATCTCTATTTGTTTGGTAACAGCTCAGCAAAAAAAAAAAAGGAGAACATGATTCAAATTCAAAGAATGTTTGTATCACTCAAACTCCATTTATCTTTAAAATGAAAAAAGGAACCCAAAAAAAAATTATTCGAAAGTTTACATACAATAGATACAAAAACAAATTTGGCAAAATAAACTCGGATACGTCATATCTGATTTTTATAATATGTGAACCATTCAAGGAGTAGTAATATATGGCATAACATTGATATAAAGTATACGTATTTTACTTGTTTATTGGTAGGTTGACATAAAAGGGTTTAGATATATTATGTAATATAATAGACCTCATAATTTGGCGCTGAGTTTTTTTTTTTTTGAATTTGGCGCATGATATATGCACATTTGGTTATTTACATTTCGGTCGTTTAAAATCCAACGATGTTGCTTTGTTATAGTATTTTATTTCTTTGGCGAGAAGTACAAACTGTTTAGAAATAAAAGATAGAATAGATATAAAAGTATACAAATAGACACTACAACATTTTCTCCTTCAAGCACACACATGATGAACCCCCTCCCAAATCTTGGATGATTAATAATCTACCTTGTGCAATCAAGAATGGGCTGTAACTTTTGATGAGTAGATGGGATAATATGTGCTGGAGTTGTTAAAGGATTTACTTTGATCAAAAACTCGTGTTTTACACCAACCTTTAGTTCTAATCGAAACTCTTCAATGGAATTGAGAAATGGCACTTTATCAAATGAATTTGTGATTCTACAATTCTCTATCTCTAATAACGAACATACTACGTTTGTGATGTACTCTCTAGCATTCTATAATTACCCGAGTAATTCCTGCTTTGCACTTTGGATAATGTTATGCGTAGTATCAATGAGTTCGACACTGTATTCGTCGCAAAGTGGGACCTAACAAGAATAAAACCGATTTCAATTACTTCTATGTTATTATCAACATTTACTTTACTATGTTATTTAATAGTAGTATATAATTAAGTTAATATAGCTGTATTTAATAATTATGCTCATGTACATATACTGCTAAAATATGACCGTTTTTTCTACTATCAGAAAAAGTTCTTTTTTATCGTACATGATATTTCTAGATATATCCATCTAATAGTATGATATATGTCGTTTGCTAACAAGTAAAAGTATATATGATATATATCAGATCGGAGAAATGTTGATGTCATTTATTATACAATTATGATTAGTAAATAAGCACCATGATTATTTAGTTAATATATATTTTTCTATCTAAAATAATTACGGATTCTGTATTAGTACTTTTATTTTTAAGCAGTGAATCATCATAAAACAATATGTATAAGATCACAGTAAATATAAAGAGCCATTTAAGTAAAATTTAAAAGGATTTACAATGAAGTAATGGTTTTAATAGGGTTGTTTAAAAGAAATTAGTAATAATATATATAAAAGATAAATATTCTTGACACTTTGTTTATCCAAGCCTAATAATCTAGTCCTTGATATATTTCTATTATATGACTTCAACCCATGAGTATATCCTTTCAGCTACCTGTCATTTTGTACAATGCATTCTATTAGTATTTGACCTTTTTTTTTTTAGTTGTATCATCGTAACAAAAATGAACTTTACTTTTTTTAACTTGCAAGTTATTTATACTCTCACTTGATTTTTAAAAGTAATGAATGTGGTTTATAATTTGTGCAATGAATTTCGTTAGCATTTCTTCTACCATAATAACAAAAAATGAATCCACTTTCTTATCTTTTTTTCAACTTACTATCTTTATGTAGCGTACAACCCATTGGGAAGAAATCAATTGATGTTATTTAATAACCTTATTTTTTACAATAAATCTGTATTTTTCTATTTTTGTGCTATCCTAAAATAATGTCTCTTATTATATAACTTACAGCCTATTAAATTATAATCCACACATTTGGTTTTTTAAGTTATGGGTAGCATTTATAATTTTTCATAATGAATTTTGTCAGTATTTGTTTTTTTTTTTTTTGTGCCATTGTAATAAAAATTAACTACACCGCCTTTTTATTATTATATTTTTTTTAACTTACAACCTATTCGTATTCAACCCATTGGAGAGGAGGTTTGAAGTAATAGATGTTATTTATGAAATCTGTTAGTACGTATTTGTTCTTTTTTTTTTTTGCGCTATTATTAAAGACATTGACTCCACTTTTTTTTGTTTTATAACTTACCAGCTATAAATATTCAACACATCGAGTTTTGAAGTAATATAAATAATATTCATTATAATATTTTTTTACAGTGAATTCTTCTGTTAGTACGTATCACTATTTTTTTTTGTGCCATTATAAGAGGCATTCACTTCACTCCCTTATTTAATTACTTACCGCGGCCTAGTTATAACCAACACATTTGGTTTTACAGTGACGAGTGTGATTTGTATTTTTTTAACAGTGAATTCAGTTAGTATTTGTTCTTTTTTGTGCCGATATAAGAAACACTGACTGCACTATCTTATTTTTGTTTTACTTACAAACTATCCATAATCCGCCCATTTGGTTTTAAAGTAATGGATATTATATTTACATTGAATTTTATTTAGTATTTGATAATTCTTTTTTTGTTCCTAGAACTTCACTCCCTTATATTCTAACTTACCACTCTTTACAGAACTGTCAGCATTACTGTCAGTATGTTGAATGTCACCAACTGGTTGAGCAATACTGTTGTATGCTGCGGAAAGAACCAAAACAAAGATGGATAGGATAATAGTAGAATATTTCATGATGATAGTTTATTGCTGAATAAAGAAAGCCGTAGTTGATTTGATCATAGCAAAATTTTCACTTTATATAGTCCTCTTATCCCTCCCCCCCTTTTTTTTGTCTGTGTTGAAAAATATCATATACTATTAAATGGTATAAACAACAAGAATGCAGGGGCTTAAAGCAGTATCTCAACAAATCAAATTATCTTTTCATAATCTGAAACGTTAATGCAAGTAGCTTATTAAAAAATATTTTTAGGTGTTCTCTGTTTATATGCACTAAATCAAATTTGGAAAAAGGGACCTTTCGGGTGTATATATATATGAGGCAGAGGGTTTTTCGACCCGGGTAATATTATGTCTTTACTTTTAATCTTGATTTATTTCAATGTTATGGGTGTCACTATTTATTTGTTTTATCTTTTATCTTAGAATAACATTAACTATAATGTAGTTGTCTATTCCTCTCTCCTACCCCCTTAATATACTAATCTAACTTTTTTTCTCTTTAAAAGGTTCCATCAACGCTATATATTATTCTCTTTACCCTTATACACTTCTTGCTCAAAGTATAGTAAAGAAGAAGTGACCTAGAGGCGTAGATCAATTAAACCTTTCATCTTTTTTTACAAACTCTGGTTTTTTTCCCCCTCTACGATTTCTAACCACGCACTCCATAGCAGTATTAAATAGTCAATCCCAGTTCATCCAATATAGATAAATAAGCCCATTGTAACAACAGAAGAGATGCATTTTCATGCATGCCATTTATAAATATTTAAAATTATTCATATTGTGTATAACAGCTCCATTTATTTGTGAGATTGATTTGAGAATATCAATAATAAATATTTGAAAGGTTTATTTGAAGAAACAAAAAATAACAGAAAGAATACATGTGGATATTGATTGGGTAAACCTTAGAAAGAAAAACATAGATAAGCGTTTCAAATAGAACCCCAAGCAGATAACCGTAATGATAAAAGAAACTAAATAGTAAAGGGAAAAAATTCATTTGCTAGTTTAGAAATACGTAATGCTGAAGACGTTAACTTTTGTAAACATAAGAGAATAGGGAATATAGAATAGGATTGGTGTTTTCTATTTCGCGTGCTTCTTCATTAACACAAAAGAGAATGTAGACCATTTTTACCTTCGAAATTCGAAGTCGACACTAATGGTATAGATCCTGGAACTTACTACTATAAGAGTTCTTTATGATTCATTATTCTGTATCCTCTATCTAGATATATGGTAGCTCATCGCACGACACACCTTTCATTGTAATTTTGCTAAATTCCAAATCACCATGCAGGATAACTTTATGATTCTAAATTAGTTTTTGATTTGATGTCGAAAGATATAATATTCATATTACTTGTTATATTTTTATATAGAAAATAGGCCCTGTATGTATCTCTGATAATAGCTTATTTATACGTAATAATGTTTTGTGATCTATTGATGTAAGCCATATTTTTTCCACCCACTGTATTTTGGTAGATGACCATTAGAGACAATATAATAAGGAGTTCTCAGATAACTCCTCCAATGCTTGAATTTCACAGAAGATGCGGTTTGGTATACTTGACTCGATGTTTGTCTATTAGTAGTATTAAATGTTTTGAACATATGATAAAGAGCTAGTGCTAGCATTTTAAGAGTGGATTACGTAATATAGAATATGGCCAATTAAAGTTAAAAATGAAATCATCATTTTCAGAAGAAGTGTCTTCTTATTCTCAATCTCTGAATGAACTAAATCGTTTCAAAAAAAAAAGTAGTGCTATATTATTTATGTTAATAAACAAACATGTAAATGCTTCAATGTTTTCTTTATCAATATATGTATTAGGTGCATGTGTGGTTGTTGCTGAGAAATAGCTGCGTCTGGTGATTGGATCTTGTTTTTTTTCAAAAGTGGTTTTAAGCCAAACAACAACATTAAATGAAATATCATCAAAATTCCTCTTGATGACTTTTTTTTTTATGAACTTTATAAGATTATAGCTGGATTCCATTTAGTATACTTGTTATTATATAATTTGTTATGAGCGAAAAAAAAAAGACAACCCAAGGTTACTAACAAAAGTATATGAAATACCAATAGGTGTATGTAGTTAATCCACCATCCAATTGAAATTCCCCAATTTCACGTTTGGCCAAGTTCATTTTTATTGGCTGCGTTGGGGGGAGACTAATCACATAGGCATTTTTTTTTTATGCAAAAAAAAAAAACCAAAAACCTTTTGGAAAACCATTAGTTTTTTTTTGGGTCACGTACTATTTTTATTATTATGGAACCATCATTAAACAATAATAATAATAATAATAAAAAAGTGGATACTGTCACTAAACTTGACGATGATAAATTGGCTCAATTACTTGGTCTTGGATTCGATATTGAAGTTTGTAGAGCTGCGCTTTTACACAATGATTCTATTCAATCAGCAACAGAATGGTAAATAAAATAAAATGAAATAAAATATATATAATGTTAGATTTTTAGAGAAGAAGCAAAAAGAAAGAACAAAGTGAAACAATTCCAGGTTTTGTTGATGAAATTAAAAATATTTTTTTTTTTTTTGTACGCGCGTCTTAATGTATGTATGGATTGAATGTTATTTGGTCATTGTAGGATTTTAGGTAATGAATCTACACAAACTACTTCTTCTACAAGTCAGCCTGTATTATCACTTTGTCCAGAAACTTTAAGTTCATCACCACCATTATCCTCCAAGGCACAACCACATGTATTGTTTGTTTTTTATATTCTCAACTCTTAGAATATCCAGTTGTACACTGTTAAATATTACTAACCATAAAAATTAAAAATTAAAAAATAATAGATACCATTGTCCAGTGAGAATGCTCCTGGGAGTAATAGTAGTATTAATCGACTTGAAGATACTAAAGAAATGAATCGCTTGCGTGAAGAATCAATGAAATCAACAAGAGAAGCAAAAATGGAAAAGAAACGTGATAGAGAGGTAAATGCATTTTTTTTTATTCTTTGTGTATATATCTATGTTGTTTTAAAGGAGGGGGCGAGGAGGAATGATATAGAAGATTGAAAGTAAGAAAAAAGAATGTACCTTGTTGGAACCCTATTTAAATAACATATTTGAATATAGGCGCGTGAACGAGCTTTAGCACAAATTAAAGAAGATAAAGAACGTCGAAAACTTTTTAAAAATACACAAGTGATCAATGAAAATAATAATAAGACGTCTCGTAATATGGGTGATCAACCTCCTAATAAAGTAACAGAGTATGAAAAAGCTCAACAAGAAATAAAAAAACAAAAACGGTTGGATCGAGAGGTTAATATATGATTGGTTTTTTTCTTTCTTGGATTTGGAGGATAGAGTCAATTAATTTGAAATATGTTAATGTATATAGTCTAAGAATAAAGCATTAAAAGAAATCCAACAAGATCGTGAAAATATGAAGTTACGTCATCAACACTATAGCCAACCTGTCAACCTGTCATCACAATCAACAGTTGCAACTTCATCGAAACCAATAAATGACAAAAATAATGCTCTTATTCAGGTAAAAAAAAGAAATATGATTATATCACTCAAAAATAGTGTTAACACCCCTTGTATTTTTTAATAATAGTTTAAATTAAGTAACGGGTCAACTGTTCGTAAACAATTTCAGGCTAATGCATTTCTTTCTGAATTATATGCATTTGCAAGAGAAAAAGAAAAAGAGATTGGAAATACACCTTTGGGAAATAATCCAATACGTTTGATTTCGGTAATAATAATATTTTTTATCTTTTAAAAAAATTATGATTAGTTAAAACTTATCATTATAAATGATTATTAGGCATTTCCCAAACAAGAATTTATTGAAGGAGAAAAATTACTCACAGTTCAAGCTGCAGGTTAGAAAATAATAATAATAATAATAATAATATATATAAATTGGTTATAGTTCTCTAAAACCCAATCATTTTAATGTATAGGTTTTATTCCAAATGTGTCTTTGAATGTGATTAGACCCACAGTAAGTAAAAAAAATAAACTTACATTTTATAAATTTATGCGCATAACAACTTTATTTATTTTATTTCTATTTGGGGGGGGTGTTGAATTATTTTATTGTTGGGGGTGGGGTTGGAAATGTCCATTTTTTTTTAACATTAGGCAGAAGAAGATTCAAATATAAACGTATGTAACCATTTATTCTATTATTTTTGATTGATAACATAACCCCTACATATTAACAGGTTTTAAATTAAACTGGTTACTTTCACACATAATATATATTTGATAGGTGAGAGATCGTAATAATGATATTGTTATGCAAGATGTAGAACAAGAAGAAAATGATAATAATGAAGATCAACATGAAGTTGAAGAAGAAGAAGAAGAAAATGAGGATCATGATATAGATATGCCAGATGCAGTAAATAATAATTTAGGTATTCCTACTCATGGATTTCAAGGATTACAACATCATCAAGGACAAAATACCAATTGGAATTGGGGTACACAAGGACATAGTTTATTATCTACTGATAATGATAATCATAATAATAATACAAACGAACAAGAACGTGGAGAACATGGTAATATATATATATATATATATATATACTTTATTAACTAATTGAAAGTAAAACATTTGATTATTAACCAATCTAAATTTATTTTTATTTTAGATGAATTCATCAATCGTCAGAATATGTTATCGGCGATTGAACGAAGAAATATATCCACGTTAGATCAAGAAAAACAACAACTAGAGTCATTTCACGCGCGTGGAAAAGCTCGTGATATTCGTTCGTTGAGAGATACATGTGCTATATCTGTCGCAGGTAAATTGGTTTATTCTATTCTATTCAAATGAAAACTCTTATCTCATGCTTCTATATTTATTAGGATTTTTAACTCAACCTACGTTGGAAGCACATAGTCGAATAAAACATTTATTATATGCATCACCTAAAGTATCTGAACTTCTATTACTTGAATTAATTCATACAAGAAAATTGGAAAGATCTTCGATGAAAAGATTAGCAGATCATTGGTAATAAAATGTATTTTGATTTTCTTTAATAATAATCTGGATGAAGAGTAGTATTTTAATATATATGTTTTATAGTTATTTGCAAAATGTATGTCTTGATTCATATATTTATGCAACAGACTCTCTTTTACAAGAGCTTAGTTTATCTAATTCATCAAGTACAATAACGAAACTAAGTTTTAAAGGATGTGATGTAATTACTGATTCTGGTATTCGCTATATTGAAGGTAATAGATATATATATATATATTATGCATTCATATTAACTATTAATTGTAAATTAATTATTACCCAATAAATATGAATTAGGCTTAAAAAATCTCGAATACTTGGATGCAAGTCATTGTAAAATGACGAATAAAGGCATCAAAAGTTTAACAAGTACGTATTTTAATATATAATTATATAAAATTCTATAAACTAATTATGGAAAGGAATTAATCTCTTTTTTTTTTTTAGAATTATCACAATTACAGTATCTCAACTTGTCAAAAACAAAAATTACAGATGGTGGATTCCATTTTATGATGGAAAATGCTCATTTTAAAGATAATTTACAAGTTTTATTAATGGATGGATGTCAAGGAATTAAGTCAAATAATACTTTTCTATTGATAAATAATGGTAAATAATAAAAGAAATGAAAAAGGAGAGGGAGGAGTGGTAGGTATTTAATGTTATTCTTTTTATAGCATTTCCAAATTTGGTTACACTTGGATTAGCATCGACAGGAATAAGTCAACAAACAGTTGTATCCCATCCTAAATTAAAATGTCTTCAATGTCTTGATATCAGTAATACAAATTTAACAGATGAAGATGCTATTCGGATTATTTGTAATTATAAATCAATCCATGAACTTAAATTATCTGGATGTCATCAAATTACTTTACGTGGTCTTGGTTATTTTGCTCGAGGTAAAAAAAAAAAAAAAAAAAAAGTATATATTGAAATAGATTTTTACTTTATTTGTTAACTTAATATGTACCTCGTGTTAGATTTACAAAATTTGGAAATGATTCAATTTCCTAATCGTGAACATGATCTAGATAGTGTATTACCAAGATATGCAGGTAAATGTTTGTTTGTTTGTTTTAAAGAAAAACAATATATACTAATTATTTTTATATAAATATATAATTTAGAATTACCTCTACGTTATTTGGATTTGACAAGTTTTCAAATTACAGATGAAGGAGCTCATTCTATTGCTAGAATGAAAAAACTACAATATTTAAGTTTAGATGGAACAAAATTGACGGATGAAGGTGTTTCTAAATTTTCAGGTAGTTATTTATTTTTATTGTTAATTGATTTTTCTATTTTTTTTTCCTCGCATTTATCTTGTTATATTATTATTATTATTATTATTTGTAGGATTAATTGATTTAAGAAAACTTTATCTTGATCGTACAAATATATCTGATGAAGGTCTATCTCAACTTAAAGGTAATCTACTGTAATACAAAAAGTTTTTAAGAGGACTAAAAAAAAATAAGAGAGGGTTCTTTTTTGTTTTTCTAATCTAATATATATTTAGGACTTTGTAAATTAAATACACTATCCCTAAGTAGAACTCAAGTTACTAATTCTCTTTTAATTTTATTGGGTGATTTTGAAAAAACGGGTTTTACAAGGTCTTTGAGAACATTAAATTTAGCACAATGTCAACATATATCTGATATGGGTATTCAAGGTCTTAAAGGTAAAAATAACAAAAAGTTGGGGGGGGGTAAGGAAATTGAGTTAACTTGTTTCTTTTTTTGGTATTTTAGGTATGATTAACCTTAAGAATTTAAATTTGGATCATACAAATGTGAGCCGTCAATGTCTTCGTCATTTGAAAGGTAAAGAAATCATCTTACTGTTTGATTTGAATAGAATTAAATAATATCATTAAATCATAATGTAAAATAGATTTGGAACATCTTAAACCAGTAAGATTATTAGGTATTGAACGAGACGAAGAAGAAGAAGAAATAGTTCTTGTGTGACAAGAATAATTTTGATTGTGTAATAACAAAATTTTACTATTGTAATTTCCCCGCTAAGATGGGATTTACCCCTCCCCCCCTCCTTTCCCCTGGGTGCCTGTGTTTCTTTTTTATTCCACTCTTTTTCTTTTTTTCCCCCCCTTTATCTTTCTTTCTTTCTTTCTCTTCCTCTTCCTCTCTTCCTCTCTCCTTAATTTGTCGACACTCGCCCTTTCTTTTATATAAGTTTATTTGTCCAGTCTTTCCTTCATTCCTTTCCAGACAAATAAAAAAAAAGATATATATATATATATATCTATTTTAAAGAGTTGTGCGTGATATATTATTAAAGTATAAATTATCTTTGTCCCTGGAGGATTTCACATCCTTTCATTATCATCTATCTATTTACTCGTTTTACTTACCAAAAAAAAAAAAAACTTATTCTCTCTCCCAACCCCTTTTGTAATAATCCTCATCCATCTTTTTTTTTTTTTTTTTTTTTTCTTTCTCCTTTTTATTATTCTTTTTTCTATCTCTCTGTTTTTTTTTCCCCAGATAATACCTTATTATTATAAATATCAAAACAATGCGGGACTCATTTTTTAAAATGGTTGGTTCTGTACGACTTGTACAAGAAGTTTCTAGGTCTGCTTCTTCGTCACCTACTTTAACTCCTACAGAATCACCTCAAGGTGAAGACTTGTCTCATCATCAACAACATACTACTACGACAACGACGACGACGAGTAATACTTCTGAAACAACAACTAATATAAAAGTTAATTCACAACCTCCTATAATCAACAATGTCATTCCTATGGATAATGACAATGACATTGATGATAGTCATACCCCAATAAATACTGATTATAATACCAACAAGAACAATGATGACCATGACACAATAAACAATAAACCAATGACAGAATTAACAATGAATAAAAGTCATTGGACTGGTTTACAAAAAACATCCATAACAGTACCTAAAGTAAATTATCCAGTTTCATTGGCAAGTTATTTACCAGGTATTACACCTGGTTACGCGAATTCGAGAACGACTTTACCTAGTTGGATGGTAAATAATAGTACAAGTACTTTAAATGCAAGATCGAAACGAAAACATACTCGAGAAAATTCATTTTATTCTATACGTCAACATAAACCTAAACAACCTTCATTGTCTACTTTAGAACAAGAAGAAGTATTGAATATGCAGTCTATGCAACAACAACAACAGCATGTTTCAGTTTCCGCTTTTGCTATTGGAGCATCACCTAATAATATAACTTCATCATTATTTCAACAACAACAAAATACACCTTTATTAACATTTAACAACAGCAACAACAACAACAATGATAATAATGATAATAATGATAGAAAAATGGGCTCTTTAATGATCAATGATAAACTGAAACCAAAATCACAAAAATTATTATGTTTGTGGCCATTACCCATCATCACTCGATATATTATTGGCATCTCTTTGTTAGTATCCATCATGAACTTTATAGGATTTTTTCATTTAAAATGTTCATCCCCTTCTTATGTGATTCATCGATTGGAAATTATGAATCTTCTACTATCTCCCTTTTTATTTACTGGATCACTTCACACTTTTCTTTTATTTGGATGGAATATATTAATATTGGGATTATTTGAAGAATCCTTGGCTCACATGTTGGGTGGTACACGGCGCTTTGTTAAAGTATTAGTGGGTATTCTACTTTCCGTGTGTATGATGAGACAAGGTATTGGCTATTTGTTTTCTAAATCCACTGGATTTGCTGTCCCTAGTTTATTTTTTAGTGATTCATTACATGAATGTAACCAAGGTAATAAAAAAAAAGTTTTTTTTTTTTTTTTTTGCTATTTTTAAATTTTTAACGAAATCTAACTAGTTTTTTTTTTTTTATGTGTCAAAAAAAAAAAAAAAGGTCTTGCTCCATTTTTATTTGCATTATTGATTGTACAATCATTAAGTATTGATGATAAATATATCTTAATGTATGGACCTGAAACATCCAATCAAAAGATGACCGTGCGTAAAGTAGCACTTCAATTAGTGATGTGTTTAATGAATTATACGGTGAAAAATATTCTTTGGTGGTCATTGACAGGTTTATTAACGGGTTCTATCATGACCATTATTATTCAAACATGTCTTGCTCATCAACGTACATGGTTTGAAGATATGTCACAACAAGAAGAAGAAACGAATTCATTTTCTTTTTTGATGGGTGGAGAAGAACAAGAAAAAAGTAATAATAATTATGAATCATTTATTTATCATCAACGACGTATTCCATTGTGGCGTATCTTATGGTCAACTGTCAAAAAAGGTGCCCTCGTTGTCATGATCACATTGCCTGTTTTACTGATGTGTAATGCCTATTATACCCGAGAATCCTTTGTTGATCCGACTGTATTGAATCAAGTGACCCATGATCGATATATGTTTTCATTTGTTGTCATGACAGCACCGCGTCGTGGTAATCCAGCTTATCTTTCACGTACTTTGGCATCTTATCTTGAAAATTGGCCTGTGAATCCCCCTCCTGGTTCTCTTTATGATCGTGTTCAAGGTTTAGTGTATACTCATTTTACCAATCACACACAATTTGATATTGCCAAAAATCATTTCTCGCACGATCCTAAAGGACAACGGTATCTCAAATGGATTCGGGAAGAAGGAAATTTATTTGATCAACGATTGCATGTCAGTAAAGCATTAAGTCTAGTGGCGGATCATTATCAAAGTACTTATATTGCTCTATTGGAAGATGATTTTCCAGTATGTGGTGAAAATGAATGGCGTCAAATTGAAAATGTAATCTATCATGCGAATCAACGTGTACCTGGTCACTGTGGTGTATTTGTTGGTACTGGTGGCAGGTAAATATATATATATATTATACTAGAGAGAGAAAAAAAGAATGATTATTTAACATTTTATTTTATTATTATTATTATTATGACATAGTGGATTGTTTATGAAACCTAAAATTGCCAAGCTGGTATCTGGATTACTTTTAAAATATACCGATACACCACCTGATATTGTTGTACAACAATGTCTTGCAGGTGATTTACCTGAATGTAGTGAATGTAGTCAAACATTAGTGACAAGTAAAAAATTATTAATGTATCATATTGGTTTTAATACATCCACAAGTCATGATCGAACTTATAAGAAACATGATTTTCAATGTGGTTGGCGACATCCTTTTGTAAGTTTTATTCTTCTTCTTATTGTTGTAGTTCATTTATTAAAAAAAAAAAAGAAAACTAATAACTTTTCATTATATAGAATGGTGATCCTGGTGTAATCACTCTTTAGATTTATTGTTCTCGTTGTTCGATTCTTTCTCTTTATTATTATTATTATTATTATTTTTAATTCTTTGTACAATAGATTATCTATTTCTTTCTCTGTCTCTCTCCTTTATTTATTACAAAAAGGTATCTTAAATCTTTTCCCATATACAAAAACATAAACCGAATAGTTTCATTCCCTCCCCCTACACCCCTCAGTACCCTTATTATTCTTATTATTTTTATTAGTCTTGATATTTTATTTAAATGTTGAAATGAATCCATAATTATTATATACTTTTTTTTTTTTTTACTTTAAACTATTATTATTATTATTATTATTATTATCATATATAAGAAAAAGAAATGGGGGGTGGGAGAAAGGAGAAATATATTAATTATTGAAACATGTGAAAAATGATAATTTAAAACACCCTTTTTTTTTTGCCCTCATATTGTAACACTATTACGTACTTGTTGCTATATATATATGTAAAAAAAAAAGTTCATAATTATAAGAAAAAAAAAAGATGGGACAAAATGTGTATTTGAAATAAAACAAAATAGAATGCGTTAGAAATTTGGGTGAAGGGGGGGAGAGAAGTAAGCTTGGGGGGGAATTAATGGTACAAAGAAAGAAAAAAGAATTATACTAATACTATATATATATATATATATATATATATATATATATAGGTATATAAAAGATAGAGAGGGAGAGAGAGAGAGGGAGGGAGAGAGTAATACGACAAAGCCTGAGGTCTTTGGTAAGAGAGAGAGAGAGAGAGAGAGAGAGAGAGAGAGAGAGAGAGAGAGAGAGAGAGAAAGGTTATTTTCTCATGAAGAAATAGTAAGGGGGGGGAGGTAAAAAAAAATTAATAATAAGATAGTGCTTTTAATCCAAAGAAAGAGTTCTATCACCAGGATTTTGTGTTAATGCAGTTTCAGTACGATCACGAAGTAAATGTTGTTTGAGTCCTTTATTAAAATTAGACCAACATACTGCAGCATTTATAATGGTAAGCACTAAAAGTGCTAATGAAACACTTGCTAAAAAGAAAAGGATATTAGTTAATCAAAGAAGAAGAAGAAGAAAGAAGAAAGAAAGAAGAAAGACTTACCAAAAAATGTTAAGAATTTTAAAACATTTTTATATTTTGTTATTTCACTTGGTGTATACATCCGAACGATCTTAAATATAAAATAAGCACATCCTGCTGCTAAACCAACAAAAAATATGATAACTAACGGTTTAGATTCATGACGTACCTATAATATATATAAGAAAGAGATTAGTTATTATAAATACTAATAATAGTATGAAGAAGAAGAAGAGGAAGATACTTACTGCATACACTGCTAATATTAAAAATAAACAAATAAGTGGTAATGCAATAATAGTTAAAGGAAATTCAACATCACCAGAATGTAATACCAATACTAAATATTGAATTGAATAACCCAAAAAGAAAAACATATCAATTTTTAAAATGGTTAATAAAATTTGATACCATCGATACATATCTATTATTCAATATAAAAAGTACATTAGTTTTCATTATATATATATATATAATAGATTCCATATTTAAATAAGAAAAAAAGACTTACTTCGAATGATAGGATCGGCACCAATCTTTTTATAAATTCGCCAACTAAAAAATTCAAAAAGATATATATTCATTATATTAAAATACGTATTTAAATAAGACAAAGAACTCTTCTTTTTCTTACCCAAATTCTTGATAAAGTCTTGCACCAAGATATAAATAAATTAATTCACAAACACCAATAATAACCACATTAACAATTAATAATCGAGTAATTAAATATTTAAGATGTTCAACATCTTTTTCTGAATTTTCAGTATCTTGATCCATAGCTTCTTGAAGTTGTTGAAATTGAAAACCAGAATAAATAAGACAACACATATTAAGTAAAATAAAAGCTATTACTTGAATTGTATTTTGCATTCGAACCTAACAACCAAAAAATGATTTAGCTTCTATTATTATTATTCTTATCCTGATTCCAATTTTTTAAAAAAGAATGACTTACAGCATCCCACGCAATACCAATTTGATACACTTGACATATAATAAAAATCATTAAATATACAGGAATACCTTGACCAATTGATTTTTTATAACTAAGAAGAAGAAGAAGAAGAATAAATTCATTGTTTATAAGTATTATATTAAATAAAAAAAAAGCCTTACTCTGAATTAATAAATTTTGCAAATATAACAGATTCAAGTGCAATAACAACAGCAGCTTCAAAAATAGCTGTTAATACAAAATAGGTTGAATGTTTTGAAATGGTTAAAAACTACATTTATAAATATATATATATATAAAAAGAGGTTGTTATCTAAATAAAAATGAACATTTTATATATTATACTCCATTAAAAAGGTACAAAAAAAAAGAGAAAGAAAGTTTAATTTTTTTTTCTTCTTTATACATGTGTGTGTGTGTCTCTCTCTCTCTATATAATATAGATATATATATATATATATAAAAGAAAGGAACTTACATGAAACCTTGTTTCAGTAGACCGTTCCTGTTGTGAATAATCATATAATTTTCGTGGTTGATCCGATTCAAAAGTTGAACCGACAAAATTCTCTGTCGACATTATATATTTTTGTTTTTGTTTTTTTTTTTTCGTTTTCGATTCCTTGTTTGTTTTGTTAATTATAGAGGGGGGTTGAATGTAATTGAATGAAAGGATGGAAATTGAGTAATTAAAAGGTTGTTGTATTAAATATTGAGTTTCGTTTTTCGTTCGTTTTAATTATTATAGTTGTTGTTTCTGTTATTGTTATTGTTGTTATTGTTTATTGTCGATATAATAATATTAGGTACAGTTTTTCAAAGGTACCAAAAAGTAAAAGAGAAGGGAAAGTTTTTGTTGTTTGCTGTATGGGGAAATAAAGAAAAAAGAAAGCCAAAAAAAAAAAAAAAAAATGTTGGCTGAGGTTATTATTACCCAACTTACGCATCCTTTTTTTCTTTTTTTTTTAACATAAATTTGCACTACCATTTGATTATATAGCAGTAATGGATTTTGCCAAGCCAAAAAATGTTTATAGATATTAAACTTTTTTTTTTCATAAGATAGAATTATCTGACGACTTCAAGTAAAATAACTATAATAATATAATTAAATATCATATTTATAATAAAACCTTACCCATCACCTTATTTAGCCGATATATATTAAACTACCGGCCGATCTTATTGTTATCCCCCATTAGCGGAGGAAAGAAATATATCGATTCTTTTAAAAAAACGCGTTTATTTTTTCTACTCAAATTTGTTGTTTGTTTTATAAACTCTTTTTCAATAAAGTCACGGGCCCGTTTACTTTACAACTTTTATTTATTTATTCTTTTCTCTTTATAAATCTTCTTAAACAACACATTTGTCCCCAAATAAAGAACCAAATCTGTTGATTATAAATAAATAAATAAATAAAAACCAATAAGTTCCGTATTCTCGGTATAATCTGATTGGGAGAAAACAATTCTTTTTTTTTCTTCTGTTACCATGGACAAGAACATTACATTTTAGGATTCAAACAGTTTTTGGGTAAAAGGAGGGGGGGAGAGCGGGTGTTGTTGTTGATGATGATGATGATGATAGCAACTTTAAAAGGTACCATGATTGATTATAAACAAAAAACAGATTTTCTTTGGATCTATTTTTGGGATCTATAATTTACTATTATAGTAGTGCAATTCATTTCTTACTGTAATATTATTTTTTTCTTAATAGATGCATGAAATAAATAAGTAAGTGGATTTCAATTGTAAGTAGTCAAGTAAAGAAGTAACGCGGGAAAATAAAAATAAAGTTTTCGTCATTTTTGTGGATGAACCCTTTCATGTTTGGTTTTTTTTTTTGTTTTGGTATAACAAGTCCAGGGCTTTTTTTTCACCAGACACACCAACATAACGATACACTCTATTTAATTATTATTGAAAGAAACTTGTGCAACAAAAACGGAGAATGAGCTCTTTTTATTCAAATGTTAAGATTTTCAACGGAAACAATTCCGTTGTCATCATCCATTTCCTCATTCGAAAAAAGTTATTTATTATTATTAGGGGTGGGTCATTTAAATCAACAAATAACACGTATCTTTCTCTCACTCTCTTTCTCTCTCTCTCTCTCTCTCACACACACATGAAAAGTGGGGGAGGGGGAGCAACGGATGATGGATTCAAAATTGTCTATTAAAAAAAACATACAGTAGTAAGATGAAGCAAAAAGTTTATAAAAAAACTCCGCTCAAAGAGGGGGAGAATATGCAAGAGAGAGAGAGAGAGAGAGACAGAAAAAAATATAAAAATAAAGAGGTTTTTTCTTTTTTAAAAAAAAATCAAGCACGGATCATCCGAGTACTAAGGTCTCGTATTACACAGACCTATCAGGGATGCATATTACTATCGTCGTCATACAGTTTTTCTTTTTTTATTACTTTAACCTCTACTCTCTTTCTCTCCCCCGAACAGTAACATAACAAAAAAAAAAAAAAACATACTCCGTTATCGTGAGGCTTGAACCACGGACACAAACAAAGCGGAATGGCCAAAGACGGTCGGTCTTTTATAACGGGTAGGTACTGTAACACAAACAAACCTAAACCTCAAAGTTTTTTTTTTACTAAAATGCTTTAAGAAATAAAAAACGAAACTAATCGAATTTTCCACTCGATACTATTTAAACATTAATTTTTTTTTGTTTAAAATAAAAAGAATGAAAGAGGAGGGAAGAAGTAAAGAAAAAAAGAAGAAATCATACAGAGAAATATATATATTATGCATACGAATTTATTCATTCTTATATTTTAATTAAAGTGAAATTTCATTTAATAAAGCTATACAGCGTTCATTATTTTTTTAAACTGGTGTAAGGTTAGGAACTAAATTGTTATTGTCCTTTATTTTTCTGTGGTGTAGTGTGGCTCTCCACTATTAACATTTACATTATTGCTACTAAAAAAATGATAAAAAAAGGCCTTTTTTTTTTTCCCACCTCAAACGTTCTTCCCCTTTTCTTTTCTTTTATATATATTTTCATTTCTCTTTTTTTTTCATTTCTCTTTTTCTTTCTTGTTTTCTTTCTTTTCTCAACCAAACTCTGTTTTCTCTATTTTTGTAAAAACATTATATTTTATTCACTTTTTTCTTTATCTATAACTCACTTGCGCAAAAAAAAAAAAAAAAAAAAAGACAACAAAACCAAAAAAAAAAAAAGGACTACTCTCCCAATTTATCACCATGGCAGCTGTATATCAAAACAGCTCTCTAAGCAACAATAACAATACACAAAAACAATGTACATCCACTTCATGTTGTTCTCCACTTCGTCTTTGGCGTACTTTACAAACGATTATTCACAATGATTCTAAAGATGAATTTTCGCGTCTGTGCGAAACAACCCCTACAGAACTCATCACGCGTGTCCTCCTGACATCGCGACTTTCAAACGACCCGGCTCTGTACTCCCCTTCTCAAAAATCGCGTGTCATACAGTTCCCTATCCATGTTCGACAAGAGGCCGTGCGCAAGTTTGGAAAGTTAGTAACTGATTTGAATCCCATACAACTTGCTCTGGTTTTAAAAAATCCAGTGATCGCATTTCAACTTTTAGTTTTTTTAAAAAATAATGCTACAGTACAAGAATTGACTCAATTCTTACATCATACTTGGGGTCAACGAAATACTACTTTACATCTTGCTTGTTTTTGGAATATGTCGAAACTTGTACGACTTTTAGTGGATTTAGGAGCAGATACCAATGCTCGGAATACCCGACTTGTCTTACCCGTTGATTGTTGCACCAACAATGAATGCTTGGCTTTGTTGTCTCCTCCTCCTACTACTACTATTCCAACAACAACTCCAACAACATTGACGACCAAGAATACGGGTGTGGCTCAAAAAGTAAATACAAACTCAACAAAGCCTTTACAACATCGTCCTTCCATGTTATTAAAAAAGGCTGCAGAAAGATCCATGACAACGCATGTTCCTACTTTATTATCACCTTCACCCTCACCTCAACAAGAAGAAGAAGAAAGAATAGTTCAAGTCGTTGGACAAAATAATCATCATGATGAAATTACAGCTACCAATGAATTTTTTGATACTAAAAAACCATTGTCCCCTTCACCTTTAGAAGGAGATCATCAACGTGGAATATTACGTATGTCACCCATGTCATTTTCTTCATCGTCTTCTTCTTCATCCTTTTCTTCTCTTTCGTCTGTTGAAGAGGGTACTACCAAATCGGATGATCTTTGGACTCCGCCTCCGTCTCCCATGACAATAATCACTGAAAAGAAGAATAATAATTTTCCACCTGCATCTTGGACAACAGCAACAAGTGGCACACATGTTATTATGGGATTTTCATCTTCTCCTCCATCTCCTGTTCCTACTCGACCTGCTTGTTTCCCAACGATGCGAACAAATAAGCAAGAAGAGAATGAAGAACAAGTAAAAGAACAAATGATCAAAGTATTAAAAGCTTTCAAAGATGAAGAAGAACAACAAGAACAAACGGAAATGATAAAATCATCGACACCTAAGGAATCTTCTTTTGGTTGTATAAAACGTCAAGTCCGTTTTGATCCAAAAACAATTCTTGTCGATGCTTGTACAAGAGGTGATTTCCCTGAATTTATTGAAATGATGAATTTAGCGACAAGTGACATGACAGATATGTATAATCGATCGTTACTTCATATTGCTTTGTTAAATGGTCATGAGAATATTGCAAAGCATTTGATTCATTCAGATAAAATTGATGTGAATCATGCAGATAATAATGGTAAGAGAGAGTTTTTTTTTAGTTATGAAAACTTATTACTCCGACCTCTAACTTATTTTTTTTTTATAGGTTGGACTGCTGCTCATTATGCATCTGCTTTAGGATTATGGAAATGTCTTGAGCAGTTAGCATCTCTTGAAGAAATTGATTTATATATAAGAACATATCAAGGTTATTTTATTTATGATTGTCCCGTGACAGAAGTTGACAAACGTCGTTGTCGAGGTAAACTAAATTTTGTTGTTGTTTTATTATATTTCCTCTTTTATCTAAACTTTAACTATAACTTTTTATATATATATAGTCATTATTGAACGAGGTGCTCGTCGTGTCAAAGCAACCAAAGTCAGAGCCAATTCTTTATGTTATTAAACAAGAAAGTTTCTTATGTTCTTTATACCCTCTTCTTTTTCTTCTTACAATCCAACCAAAAAAAAAAAAAGGCCATTATAAAAAAACAGAACCAAAAACCAGCTTCCGTAACAAAAAAAAAAAAAAAGGAATATCGTTTCCTTGTACATATCCAAACTTTAATCTAAAAACCAAAAAAGTTACCTCTTTTTTTTTTCACACTCAAAAACGCTCTTTTTTTTGTATCATCACACACACACGCAACTTGTACTCACTCACTTTCTTTTACATACTTTTTTTTTTTTGCTTCCCTTTCCTCCTCCCCCCCCAAAAAAAATCCTTCTTTATCATTATTTCTTTTTTTTTACCAAGTATCCAAAAATTTTTATACATAGTTTTTCTTTTTTGTAATTTTTTTTACCCCTTTTTTTTATATATATGTTTGTATCTATTCTTAAAAAAAACAACCCTTCAACACCCCCCCCCTTTTCATTCATTTGTATATTATTTTTTTCACACACACACACACACACACAACATCTATGCCTTGTTATGATTTTATCTATTGTACTTCTTTGTGTTATAACTAACTTACATATCCCTTTCCATTCTTTTGTACTTATTTCTTCAACCTTCTTCTGCTTTTGTATTATGCCTTTTCTTTCTCTATTATTATAATTTATATATATTTATATACATCTTTGTCATATTAGCTGTAGATAGAATCTTTTTTTCTAAATATTATGACTTTGGGTCATTTCAAATGGAAACAATAAATACATTTTGATACAAAAACACTTACTCCACACACGAAATCTTTTCGTGTATAGACCCACTCTGACTATAAAAGATGGAATCGTTTGTTGGGTTACTAAGAAATTACCAGTTGACACGATAATAATCTTAGTAGAAAAAATATCTTTATTTAACTAGAATAAATAAGATTCAACCCATTTTTTTTTTTAGTACAGTCTCCCAGTCCCAGTATATAGAGTGGGCTAGTAAAAAAAAATACAAGTTTAAAAAATTAGCTTGATCATCTCAAATAATAGTAGCTCTAAAATCTGTAAACAAAAAAATAGAACAGAGAATTACTATTCATGTTCGTTCATGACAAAGCTATCTTATTATTAAAAAAAAAAGTGCGCAGCAGACTAACGATAAGAACCTTTGCGGTGATTAAAAACCTCTCAACCTGCATTTTTTTTTAAGGTTTTTTTTTGAACTTGGGCTATTTGATTATTTTTGCTCTCTTCTCTTTTAACTCCTTGAGGATTTCTCGCATAATAATAATAAAATCATGCCACCTAAAAATGCAAAAGGTTTTTTTTATTTTATTTTTACAACATTTAAATCAATAACAAAACAACTCAAATTCTAAATCGTTCTTTCTTTTTTTTGATTTAAAAAAAAAGTGTCAAAGAAACGTAAAACATCGTCTACTTCTTCTTCCAATACACAAACGACTTTAGATTCTTTTCGTCGTGTATCAGGTTCACCACTTAAAGTATCACGCGATTCCAATACACCAGAAAATAATAGCCCAGTTCCCATGAATGTGGATCACGATTTAACACCCACTGGAACACCCATGAATGCAACATTAGGATCGTTTCGTCGTTCATCACAACCTAATAAAGTATTTATTAAGAATTTTAAAGGTTAGAATTAAATGAATCAAATATTGAAGATAGTAATGTAAACCTTCTTTATTAAAAAATTGTAAAAATATAATATAATATTTTAGAGTCACCTATACGTGAATTATCAAATAATTATTTTGAAGAAATATGGGAGAATCAAAGAAAATTATTATTAATGATATTTCATAATGAACCTATTCAAATGAGTTTACAACTAGCTTATGAGGTAAAAACATTATTTATTTTTCTGAATTAGTATAACGAGAATCTAAATTCAATATTATCTTACTTTTTGAAGGCATGTGAAACAATGTGTCGATATCACAAAGCTGAAGAAGTGTATCAACGATTAGAAAATGAATTATTAGTACATATACAACAATTAAAAACATCTTTATCTGAAGGGTAAAATAATATTAAAAAACAAGTGAAGAATTATTATTAAAAAAATGGGAGAAATAACTGAAAAAACAAAACATTCTTAGATTGGAAACCAATAATACACTATTTATCGCTACATTAAATCGTGAATGGGTGAAATTATGTTCTTCATTGGTAATGTTATTTAGACATGATATTTATTTTATAAAAAAAAAGACTAAATGAAATCTAAATATCTATATATATTAGGTCTTGATACGAAATATTTTTATGGAATTAGATCGTCGTTATTTAATTCGTGCTACTGAATATTCTTCTATTATGTAAATATATATCTGTTTTTTTTTTCTTACAAAATATAAAAAATATATAGGTGAACCTAACTTATATTTAGTGATTTGGGAAAACAACTTTTTCGAGAACATGTCATGGGATCAACAACATTAAAAAATCATACAATTAAAGATATTCTTGCACTCATTACAAAAGACCGGTAAAAAAAAAAGAAGATGGATTTTTTTTATAAAAGGAAATGTATAAAAAAAGAGACGATGATATTAATTAACATTGGATGACATATATATATTAGTAACGGGAATACAATTGATAAAGAACTTGTTCGATCTTTAATGACTATGTTATTGGAACTTAACATGTATACAGATGATTTCGAACCTGAATTGTTAAATAATACACGAGATTATTATCATACTGAAGCGAATCGATTAATACAAGAATATAATATTCCTGATTATTTGTTACACGCCAATCAGAGATATAAAGAAGAAGGAGAAGAACGTATACAATCTTATTTGGAACAAACAAGTAAAACAAAATTACTTGAAGTTGTCAAAGCACAATTTGTTTATGTAAAAATTGGACAAATTCTTGAAAAAGGTGAACATATATCTAACCCTGGTATGTTGAGTAAGAGAGACACACTTATATATTATTATTATTATTATTATTTTAGGATTTGATACAATGATGGATCATATGGAAAAGGAACCATTAAAGATATTATATACTTCAATTCTTCATGATCGAGGCATCATTCATTTGAGAACTGCATTTTCCAGTTATATTAAGGTTAGTTTAGAAAACAAGATGTTTAAAGATTCTTGTTATTGATAAAAAAAGGGGGGGGGTTGTCTTTATATATATATATATAATAGCGTCGAGGAGCAGAATTAATCAAGGATCCAAAACAAGATGCCCGTATGATTACATCACTTTTAACATACAAAACCAAACTGGATGAAATTGTTCATGATTGTTTTAATAATGATGAAATGTTTTTGAATGCATTAAAAGAAAGCTTTGAAGCATTTGTTAATTCAAGACGTTCTAAACCAGCTGAATTATTAGCTAAATTTATTGATAGTAAATTACGTGCTAGTTCAAAGGTAAAGATTTTATTTATGGATCAAGTTTTGGGATATGTAAAAAAAAAAAAAAGAAGGATAGAATACTTATTCAATACAATGGATATAGCAAAAAAATGTTGAAGAAGATTTAGAACAATTATTGGATCGTTTATTGGTCATTTTTAGATATTTACAAGGTAATTAAATGGATTATATACGACTCATGTGGATCATAAAAGAATGTATTAATAAAAAAATCATTTTCAATATTTATATAGGCAAAGATGCTTTTGAAGCATTCTATAAACGTTTCTTATCTAAACGATTATTATTAAGTAAAAGTGCATCGAATGATTTAGAAAAGAGTGTACTAGCAAGACTTAAAACAGAATGTGGATCAGGATTTACAAAGAACTTGGAAGCTATGTTCAAAGATATTGAAGTATCCACGGATCTTAATAACGAATTCAAGGTAAAAAAAAAAAAAAAAAAAAAAAAAAAAAAAAAAAAAAAAAAACCTTGATATATTAAAAAGTATGTATTCATTTTATATATTATAGTCTTCTGAACAATACCCACGTAATCTTGATATGGTATTCCAAGTAAATGTATTAGCACAAGGGATTTGGCCAACTTATTCAATGTGTGAATTTACATTACCACCTCAGGTAATTTCTGATTTTTATGCCATTTGATAATAAACAATATTAATTAATAAATAAATTTAGATGTTACAATGTCAAACGTCATTTGAAGAATTTTATCCAACTAAATTTACAGGTCGTCGACTTACCTGGCAAAATTCACTGGCTTCATGTACAATAAAGGCAACTTTTCCATCAGGAACAAAGGATTTAACTGTTAGTTTATTACAAACAACAGTTTTAGTATTATTCAATGAGAATGATGTACTTTCTTACATGGATATTGCTCAAGCAACCAATATGGGTAAAAATGAGTTAAACTTTGGTTCATGTTTCATTGGAAAAATGTTGTATTTTTTTAACATCTATTTCTTTATATATTAATAGAGGAGAAAGAATTAAAACGTACATTGCAATCTTTAGCATGTGGTCAACATAAAGTTTTATTAAAAGAACCGAGTGGTATGGATATTCAAATGTCTGATACATTTAAATATAATTCTGATTTTACAGCTACTTCTGTAAGATTGAAAATTAATGTATTACAACAAGAACAATCTGGAGAAGAAAGAAAAGCAACAGAAACTAAAGTGCTTGTGGATCGACAACATCAGGTTTGTTACCAATATTAAAGGGGGATAAAAAAAAAAGATTATCTTTGAGGAAGTATAAATGAATTTAACTTGTTTATATTTATATTATATATATATTAGCTTGAAGCAGCTATTGTTCGTGTAATGAAAGCCAAACGAAAACTGAATCATACTGATTTAATGAGTGAACTCTTCTCGCAAGTCAGGTTTCCTCTTGAGGTAAAGTGAATCTAATAAAGAAAACTATAGTTATTGAAGTAATATTAAACTGGTTATTTATTTATTATCAGTCAACGGATATAAAGAAACGAATTGAAACACTTATTGACAGGTAAAATAAAGAAAGGAAGAAAAGAAAGGATTGGTTATTAACTTTTTCTTTTTTATTTAGGGAATATCTTGCACGTGATGAAGAAAATCCTAGTACATACATTTACAAATAAATCAATGATTATTTTATTACCATTCTAAAATGCTTCATGATGACATATTATCTACTTAATAAACGTTGAGTAATCTGTATATATAAGAAAAAAACTTGACTTATTTTAAGAATAACATGACTACGTACATTGAAGAACATGAGTTCAATTTAAATCTATAGAAAGTATAACATTGGTGAGTGATAAGTATATCAAACAAGTACTTTTACCACTGGAAAGGATGATATCCACTCGAAAAGTTATCATGTGATTTTGTTATTAAGATATGTCAACCCTATTTTTAGAGATTATTTCTGTGCTGTGTGCAACATCAATCCAAGATTTTTTCTTTTCTTTTTTCTTCACTTGGTAATGGTTTACTTTCAGTGAATTCCATTTTCTTTTTATTTGAATCTAATAAAAAAAAAGGCTCCAAATAAAATGTTAAAGAAAAATAATGATTATTATCAAGTAAACTCTTTTTCTTTCTTTTTTTACATGAGCTTACCTCCTCTTTCTATTCGAGCACCGAACAAGAAAAAAAAAAGGTTTATGTGAGACAAGAAACTAAATCACCGCTAATTTCTTCTGCTGACTTTTATGATGGAGAGTTGTAACTTCTTTCATATTATTGTTATAATGGATGCGATAGAGTCATTTTGTATTGACTTTGATAATGAATTATTTAATTATTAAAGATTTTAAAGAAAAGTATGAATAGTTTATAGTTATTGTTGATCATAGAGGGGGAGAAAAGAGAGAGATTTTACACGGTGCCGCTGACATTTTATTAACTTTTCTTCTGCTTTTGTCTACTGTAATATGCGGATCGATCGTTTATTTTACTTGTGATGTATTATACCTATTATATATAAAATATAACTTTAACTTTGTTCCTTCAAAACATAAAACAAATCTCTTTGGTTTTTTCAAAAGGTGTAGGATGTCAAAAAGGGTCCATTTTGTATAGATATAAGGGGAGTTTTTTTTTGACTTCCAGTGTGACACGAAAACTTATAAAAAATAAAAAGACGTGTGGAAAAAAATGCTAATGGTTTGATTGGTGTATAAATTATAATACCAATAGTATCCAGTTGGGATTTGATGCAACCCCTTTTTTTGACACAAGAAGTTCTGAAAGGGTAAAATCAGCTGAGTTTATTCTATCATTTTCTGGAATCAAACCTTTTTCTTATCCTTCTCGATCTTCTAAATGTACCTTTTTTTTTTACAAAAAGAATTGAAACCCTTTTTTTCTTGTTGAATGAACACTGGGAATCGTGGGAACTTTGTAAAAAAAAAAAGGAATTCAGGAACAAAGCCGAGAGGACGGGAAAAAAAAAGAAACATAATTAATCGCCATTATTAGCAGTCAACAGGTCTTTTATAAAAATTACATAAATCACACTTTTCTCTCTCTCTTGATCTTTTTCTCTTTTCCCAATTCTTTTTTTTTTTTCTAAGAAAAAAAAATGACAGAAATATCTCGAGAAAAGATAGTTGAAACAACAACAACAACAACTATAAAAACAGATTTAATTTTATCTGAAAAGAATCAAGATAGCATTTATCATGAGGATATTAATAGTGAAAAAGAAGAAGAAGGCATCGAATATATTACTCTTCATGATGGTAATCGATATCCTGTACCTACAAAAGAACAATGGAGTACATTACGTGAAGTTGCCGATTCTGTACCCAAAAGTGCGTTTTTAGTTATTATGATTGAATTCTGTGAACGATTTACTTATTATGGTTTAAGTGGACCTTTTCAAAATTATATTCAACAGCCACCTCCCCCTGAAGGATGTAAGTTAATAGTTTAAAATCGATTTCTTCATAATAAAAACAAAAATACCCTTTTTTAATTGTTTATATATATAAAAATTAAAGATCCTGCTGAAACACCTGGTGCTTTAGGACGTGGACAACAAACTGCTACAGCCCTTACCGTCTTTTTTCAGTAAGTATAAAAATTCATGAACAAAGGGGGGGTATACACAAGCCATCTTAGACGTAGTAATAATTCATATTTTGAAATGCTTAAATTAGATTTTGGTGCTATGTGACACCAGTAAGTAATCTTATTTTTTTGTTTCTTCTATATTACTATCACTTACCGTTATACTCTTGGTATAGGTTTTAGGTGGTATTATTTCTGATCAATACTTGGGAAAATACAATACTATTTTATTATTCTCTGTTATTTATATGCTTGGTCTGGTGGTTTTGACAGCCACTTCTGTTCCTACATCCATTGATAGTGGAGGTGCTTTTCCAGGTATGTAAAAACTATTCTACACGGAATGGAATTCATTTTTTCAACAAATGTGTGTTACTCTTAAAAAAATAGTTATTAATTATAATGGGGTGGCGGGTCTTCCGTGATTATAACTATAGGTTTTATTGTTGCTTTGATTATCATTGGTCTTGGTACAGGTGGTATCAAAGCAAATGTTTCTCCTTTAGTCGCTGAACAATATGCTGTTCCAAAACCTTATGTTCGCGAACAATCGAAACGATCTTGGTATGGTGCTAAGAAGAGTGATGAAACTGAACTGGTCATTGTTACACCTCAAGCAACCTATCAAAAATTATTCAGTTATTTTTACATGGGTATCAATTTTGGTTCCTTGTCAGCTATCTTTACTACTTTAATGGCTAAAAACATTGGATTCTGGTCGGCTTACTTGCTCCCTACCTGTATGTTTATTCCTGGTATTGCTGTTGTCGTTTTTGGAAAGAAGCAATATCGTCAACATCCACCCCGTGGCAGTATTTTTATTGAATTATTCCGAGTTATCAAGTTAATTCCCAAGTATGGATTAGAGGGTGCTAAACCCTCGGTAATGACTAAAGTGAACCCTGCTTTGGCTGAAAAGATTACTTGGGATGATGTATTTGTAGATGAAATGCGTCGTACTTTCAAAGCGTGTATTGTCTTTTGTTGGTATCCTATTTATTGGCTTTGTTATTCACAAATGACCAATAACTTGGTTTCTATGACTGCGGTAAGTCTTTTCTTAACTATATTAATGGTTCAAATTATATTTATATATAAGTCTAATTCTCGATGAATATATTATAGACCATGTTGACCGGAAATGTTCGTAAGTAAAAAAATAAAATAAAATAATAATACGTATTGGAAGACATAGGTTTACTTTAAATACTTTAGTTTTATTAATTACTCCTTGTTTTCCTTTATAGCCAATGATATCATGCAAAATCTTAATCCATTCACCTTGATTGTTACTATTCCTATTATGGATCGTATCTTTTACCCATTACTTCGTCGTTATGGCTTCCAAATGCGTCCTATGGTTCGCATTACCTGGGGCTTTTTCTTTGCTGCAAGTGCCATGGCTGTAAGTAAACAATATATATCATTCCCCAAATACACATATACATCAACTAAACTTTTATTTATTTATTTAGTATTCTGCTGGTATTCAAACGCATATTTATAACACTGCACCTTATTTTGATCATCCTAATGGAAATGGAAAGAATTGGGTTTCTGCTGCCTTGATTATTCCTGCTTATGTTTTAATTGGTATTTCTGAAGTATTTGCTTCTATCACAGGTAATTCCTATTCTTCTTTGCTTATAATAATATGTTTTCTTTAGGAGAAAAAAAAATGTTAGTTTATTAACCAGCACTATTTATATATAAAATAATAAAAAAACTAGGTCTTGAATATGCATATAAGAAAGCTCCTGTTATGATGAAATCTTTGGTCATGTCTTTGTTCTTGTTAACAAATTGTTTCGGTGCTGTTCTTGCATTTGCACTTGTTTCTGTAGCCGAAGATCCTAAATTGAATTGGATGTATACTGGCATTTCAGCTGCTGCTGGTGTCTGTACTATTCTTTTCTGGATTGCTCATCACAAACGAGATGCGTATGATGTTGAAGAAGATGCTATCCATCGTAAGGAAGATGAAATGGATAAGTATCAAGGTGTTGAAAAAGATAATGAAGATGATGTAAAATAATTTAATTACGTACATATTCAAATTGTACAATACTACTACTTCTGTCTATTACTACGTACTTCCTTTATTATTATTATTATTACTATTATTTATACTTATTTAAAAGTTCACATGTATACTATACAGATTCATTTAGATTTAATAATTTTACTTTTTTTTTTTGTTTCTACCTCTTCTATATATTATTCTATTTAATACATTTCTTTTTCTCTTTTGCAAATAACCTTTCCTTTATTCGTTAAAAAATATTTGAATTAAAAAAAAAAGGATATTACGTATTTAATAATCTTTTTATTTTCGGATTTTTATACAGCAGTGACATTTGGAATATTATTAATACTTATGAGCTGAGTAGCAGCAATCATTATTTATTAGATGAGCCATCACAGAAAAAGATAGCAGATCTACCACCTATAATGCAACATACCCTAATATTCTATTTTTATAAACATGATGACTATACTTTATGTAAAGAAGCGCTATATAACATATAACAACATAGCAAATAGTAAGAATAATAATAAAGAAGGCAGTAGGTCATTATTTATTTATTGCTAATTGTAAATGTTCCATCAGAATGATAATCTAAGAGCCTTAACGACGCCATACTAAGTCGTATTGTTGGTATTCTACCAATTCGTCTCCAATAGCTTGAACCACTTGACTTAAATCCTTTCTAGCTTGTTCTTCTGATTCTCCACGTAATTCAGAATAATATTTAATTTTTGGTTCGGTTCCACTATGACATTAATTATATACAGTTCATCAAGTTAATTCTAATTTTTTTTAAACTCGTTGCCCTTTCTCATTTACTATTGTTGGGGGTGGGTCATTTTTTTTTAATATACCTTGTTCTAATAGTAAAAACTGCATTATTTTTCAAACGGAAAGTTATCATTTCAGATGAAGACGATACTGGTAATGTAGGTTTATTATCTGGAGTATTTGAATCATAACCCACAGTTAAATCACGAACACCAATAATTGGGATTCCAGCAATTTGTGTTGGATAAGCGTATGTGCCCGATTTTAAATTTTCTTGGGTCTATATATTTATATATAAATGTTTAAATCTCTTTAAAAAAATGTATTCATCATGAAACAAAAGGAAAAAGATTATATATATATTAACTCTTTTTACCTGTTCATGACCATATCGTATCCTTTCAAAAATTGTCTTTATAACTTGTTTATCATCACAAATAAAATATGAATTTTCAGAAACAAAGTAACCATATTTTGCATAAAGTGTTTCCAAATATTGATTTACTGTCAATCCTCGATTATTTAACTGTACAGCCCATTCAGCAAAAAAGGCCAAGGCACTAATGCCATCCTTATCCTTGACAAGGTCACCAATAGTAAATCCAATGGCCTCTTCATAAGCAAATGCTAAATGATATCCTTCGTTTTCAAGATCCATTGATTTGTTACCAATCCATTTGAACCCAGTCAACGCTTCTTCAAAACGAAAACCTTCCACTTCGGCCATTCTTGCTAAAAATTTAGATGAGACTGTACTTGCTACCATGGCAATTTTATCTATTGATGTAAATGTGTTGAGCGGATATGATACTCATAAGTTAGAAAAATTGATCCAAAAAAAAAAAAAAAAAGTCTTTAACTAGCAGTCTTATTCTGTCAATAATTTTTTACCAATTGGAATACCACTTGCTTTAGCCTTTTCAAAGCAAGCAGCACCAAGGACAGCACCAATTTGATTGCCAGTAAATAATTTCCATTCACCACTATAAATATATATAATTAGCTCTTGCATATAGAGAAAAAAAAAACATTTAAATAATACCTACTTGATTTTTTCAGCAATAGCTAATCTGTCAGCATCGGGATCATTTGCTACTATTAAATGTGCATTATTGCGATCCGCTGTTTGAATACCTAGACTCTAAATAATAAATTATATGTATATGTATATGTATATGTATTATTTTATAAGTTATATCGTATACATATACTTTCACTTTCCTCCAACCAAAAAAAAAAAAAAAAAACAAAATACATACCAAAGAACCTTTACCTTCTTCAGGATTAGGAAACTCAACAGTAGAAAAATCTGGATCAGGTTTTATTTGTTCCTCTACCTCAATAAAAGGAGGTAAACCAAAAACTTCAAAAGCTCTTTTGGCAAAAGGAGCACCTACACCGTGCATGGCTGTGTAAGTAAATTTTAGTGTTGATTTCTCATTATCAGATCTATTAAATAAAATCCATTATTTTTAAGTTTTATGAATAAGATATCCTCTTGTAATTGTCCAATTTTTTTTTTATTTACCTGAAACGAGATAATCCAGCTAAATCTTTAAAATAATTATCAATAACACCTTCAGGTTCAGCAGCTAAATCACTCGTATCAACTAACTTATAATCCCATGACCATGGTGTAAGATTATCTAAGATAGTTTTTGCAATTCCTTTATCATGAGGTGGAATAATTTGACAAGCATTCTCCCAATAACTACAAAAAGTATTATCCATTTAGTTTTCCCAATCTCTTTTAAACTTTTTAAGATGAATTAAACTTACACTTTGTAACCATTATCTTGTTTAGGATTCTATTATATTCAGATTAAATGTATTAATATTAAGTTTTAATATCATAAATATGCAATGTATACTTTACATGAGAAGCAGTAATCATGATACCAGCAGCAGCTTTTTTTTGTTTGACTGTATATGGCTATATCCAATATAAAAAAGAAAAGAAAAAGATGAATGAAAACTATAAGCTCCCTTTTAGCAATATATTTATATAAAAGAAAGAGTTAACTAACGAACCACTAGAGGAGTATGGATATAATCATGATAATACCATACACGAAAACCTTGAGTAATAAATGCAGTAGCTGTTAACCGTGCGAAATTTTCGGAATGATGGCGGTGATCATGACCAATCACTACGCCTCGTTCTTTTGCATCATGCACCGTTTTTAACAAGTATTTGGCCAAACCCTGATAATATAGAATAAGAACTTTTCCTTTTTAATAATGTACATATCTCTTTTATATATATATTTTACCTGGGAAGTCTGTAATACTGTTAAATCATTCATTCTAGAAAAGCCTGCTTCCATTTTTGAACGAAGTCCTTTTTTTTATACATTGTAATTAAGTTCTTTTCTTCTTTTTAATTGTCACTTCAATAAAAGGAAAAAAAAAAGAGTTTTATGTACCAGCTGTGCCAAATTCAATACGAGTTCCTAATCGTTTCTTTAGCTCATCATAGCTTCCTTGTTCTAATAAGGCAGTTATTTCAGTACGTGTTTCGTCATTCTATAGAATTTATAGTTTGTATACTAATTGAGTTTATAGACATATATATGTATATTGTAAAAAAAAGAAAGAAAGAAATAATAATATTATATTTTACTTGATCAAGTTGAAGCCATTCTTGAACCAAAGCAGCAATGTCACTCTTTTCTAACATGATAAAGATATTTTTTAACAATAAGAAAAGGGGCAAAAAAAAAAGAAAGCTTCTTCCACTTTATGTACCCTTTTTTTTTCTTTTTCTTTCTATTTTCCGACAGTTTTGCATTTTTATTATCTATTTCAATCATAGATCCTATTTTCACACTAATGGTGTAACATTTGACCTCATATATACATAGTTAGGATATCCTCGTGATAATGGTATATATATATAATCAATAAGGATTTCTTATATAAATCAGAGTATAATTCTAATATAACTATTTTTTAAACATGCATGAATGCATTAATATCAGTTTTATTTTTAAACTTTTCAAGCAAGTTGATTTAACGTTAAATCATTTCTAATATAAACTTTCTTGAATAAATAAATAAAAAAGTTGGAATGACCCAATTTCTCTACGTACAATAAGCTGAAATAGACTTACGATTATCTCACCATGAAGAGTTGTTGCGTGGGATTTTTAACAGTAAACATGTTCATATAAACATATTAGTATGAATAACTATCTCTACCATAGTAATAAAGAGCCTTAACATACTATGAATAATAATAGTGTTGTCAATAATGCATTATACCTTTACTAATTAAGTAAAATATCATAACCAACTAATAAAGTGATAATAGAACACCTAGTAATAAAGTTATTATACGTAGAGAGAGTGAAATGAATACATATGAAATTATACACTAAAACCCAAAGATTAGACGGATCGGCTCTGCTCCGAATCCGGGGTGTGTGACGGTTTTGTTTTAAAGCAGAGGTCAAAAAAACAAAAAATTAAAGCGCGTTAATAAAGAATATATAACTAAAAAGTTTCTTTTTTTTTTTTCATTCATACAAAAATATATTTAACATGTCATTCTTTGGTGGAAATGCTATGCAATCGCAACAAGCGGTTAACCCTCAAAACATTGCCATGGCAGAACAAGAACTTGAAATGGTGACTGATTTATTCAACCGGTGAGTTCTTTATTATTTTTATTTTCAAACTATGAAATTCAACTTGTCATTATATTTTTCATGTGTATATAAATAATATATACTAATTAACAAATAAAAAATATAAATATTTATTTAGTATTGTCGATTCGTGTTATACCAAGTGTATTTCTAAAGAATATCAACAAAACGACTTAACTCAAGGTGAATCTGTATGTATCGATCGTTGTGTTTCCAAGTTCTTTGACGTCAACACCAAGGTTGGAGAAAAAATGCAACAAATGGGACAACAAAATATGCCAAAATAAAGAAATCTATTCCCCGTCTCTTTTCTCGCTTCTCATCAACCTTTTGTTTTCGTCTACTATTGTAATTCAACTATCTCATTTCTTTCATCAACAAAAACGGATCAACAACATTCATCAAAATCAAAAAAAAAAAAAAACCTGTGCTAGAATCGTGATTTTCTTATCTCTCTTGTATTTAGACTTTTCCTTTCCACAAAATTTTTTGTTGGTCTTTTTTTTTTGTATATTAGTTTTTTTTTTATTAAAAAACAAATTGGAAACATCGTAAAAATATACTATAAAACTTTAAAAGAATGGAAAGAGGCAGAAAAGGATAATAAGAATTGAGAGAATAGTTAATGATAATGGTTATTATTAACAGAAAGGATAAATAATGAAGAATAAGAAATTGTTCATATTAAAAAGATAATGCATATGTGTTTGTATTTAAATGCTTAAATATTCATCATCTGTTAATTTTATATATAAAATAATTGACCTCCCTTTTTACAATACGTCTCCCTTTTTTTTTCATGTAATATACTTTTTGTCATATATAAAAAAAAACTTATTATTTCTTATAAAAAAGAAAAGAGATATATTTTTGTCTTTCTTTTTTTGGTCTTACATACTTTTTTTTTTAATATTCTTGCTTTACTTGTTATTGTACACAATTTCATATACAAATTTAACATAAAAACAAATATTGGGGGAGGGGAACAATATTTTTATGTTTTAGCATGCAATGCAATGCACAGCCTGGTTGAATTATTATTTTGAATGGGGTTTTTTTTCACCTAATAAAACATAACCTTAGTTTATTTCTACAAGACTTTCTTTCTTAATATGTCAATATATAGATATACGTACATAGATATAACAATAAAAAAAAAAGTTATAAAGTATTATAATTATAATAGCTGATGGTAGTAATAATTCATATAAAGTTTATATGGAAGAGAAAAAAAATAAGCTGTTGGAAAGAAAAAACGAATACCACGTTATTTCCTCCTTACCTTCATCAACCAGTGACCTTGTTCCCCTTATTCTATTATTCTCCCTTTGACATACTCTATCTCTAATTTTCTTTTATATAATAATTCCCATGACGATAAAACAACACAGCAAGTGCCCCTTCTTCTTCTTTTCTTCTTCTACTTTTTACTTTTACTTTTACTTTAGTTCTTTTTTTTATTATTTTATTTTACCTGTGTGTGTTTATATTATTTTGCTTTTTTTCGTTCTTTTATTATCATCTAGTAGTATTATAAATATTTTTCATCGATCTACCAACAAATATTTAGTAACTTGTCCATTTTCTTTGTATCAATATGACAACCACAACACCTATACCAACAGCAACGACAATAACAACAACAAAATCATCGTCTCAGTCACCAGCGACAACTTTATCATTGGATGTGACTGATCTGATACGAATTTTACAAGTTCAAATACCCCAACTACACAATGAATCTATTTTATATGTAAGTATATTATCCTTGTTTTGTTACGTATTTGAAACACTTTTTGTTATTACGTATTTTCTATTGTGTCAAATTACCATTTAATTTTATGGACACAAAAAAAAAAAAACTTCAGAAGGCTCTTCTTATTTTTATATGCGTTTTCTGTTTACATGGCAGTTATTTGGTAACATGTATTATTTATTTTCACCTTTTTTTTTTGTAATGATATATAGGAGCATAAAGCACAAATGGAGGATACCAAAGAACAATATCGGTTGTTATGCAGCGAAACAGATAGTTTACGCAAGGTAAAATAAATAAACCATTATCAAATTCGAAACCCGTATACAAACAAAGCCCATTGTAACAGTAACACTTTTTTGTTTCATATAATAGAAATTGCTGGCAGTTGTACAAGACAATAACAACCATCGTAAAATACAAGAGCGCATGGAATCTCAAATTTATGCACAACAACAAGAGCTTGCACAAGTTCAAAAAGAATCACAAACTTTAACTCGACAACGAAAACACCTTGAAAAACGACTTGAAAATGAAGTAAATAAACGTTTTGTCTACTACTATCCATCGCAAAAAAAAAAAAAAAACTGGGATTTTACTTTGATGACAAAAAATGTACTAATAACTATGAATATAGTTACAAAACTATGAAAGTGACAGGCTATTATGGCAACAACGAGAAATAGATCTTAGTAGGGAGTTGAAACGCTGGTCAACACAAGACCGAGTAGGTACGCCTCGGCGTACCCGTAGTGCTACGGCATCGAATATTTTTGCACGTACCAATAATAATAATAGTTTACCTGAGCCAGGTATGTACAGATAGAAAGTCTTTTATTCACTTTATGAATTTATTCGACTTGTACCCAACTCATTCTTATAATTTTATATGCTGTTTCTCCTTTTTGTTTTTTTTAAAAAAAACAATGATAACGAAATTAGAGTCCTGGACAGCAAGAAACTCGGGTAACGGTGTGATGGGTACACTTTTTGAAGGACCAACCAAATCTATTGACAGTGTCACTGCTAGGGATACCAAAATCCGAGTTCAAGAAAAACTTTTGTCGGGTTTTAAAAATGAAATAGATCACCAAAAACGAGTAATTCATGAGGCTATGTTAGGTGCTGAAGCACAGGAGAAACGAATAAATACTTTGGAGCAGGAACTAACTAGTTTAAAAGAAGTGAACGCTTCCCTAATGGAAGATAATGAAAGTTATCAAATGTTACTACATGAAAAAACCATGGCTGGTGAATTTTCAAAGGTAAAAAAAAAAAGAAAGAAAGAAAGAAAGAAAGAAAGAAAGAATAAGGAACATGATTTTTCAACTCCCTGCCCCCCCCTCTTTCTATTTATGATGGTGATGCGCTTATCTTTTTATCTGCTTAACGTGCTTTATATATCTATCTCCTTATACTAATATAAATTTAACTGCACCGTATAGAAATCGGCCTTGACTATAGCTACGGAAGAAGAAGAGATGGATAAAAATACTACTACCTTTAATAGTGACGATAATGATATTATCGTTTCTACTAGTTTATCAAGCAGCAGCAGCAGTAACAATATGATGATGAAAAAACCAAAATCTACTAGCTTAGCAGCTGAATTAAATAAAGTGCAGAGCGGAGATGATTGCAAGTGCCAACATGCAGCTTCAGTCCAAAGTATGTGTATTCCCAAAAATAAAAAGAGTTTGGGGAAAATAAATAAGAGATATTAATGGAATCAAATAGAACTTTCGGACGAAATTCGAGTTTTACAAGAATCAAACAAAGCCTTATCCTTATATATGAATAAGATTCTCTTAAAAATCGTCGGTAATCAAGAACTTGTAGATGTACTCAATATTGATGAAGACGATGAAGATGATGGTGAAGCTTCAACATCCAAGTCATCCATATCATCATCATCACTGTCACCATCTAGTAATAAGATAAAGGATCACACGACTCAACAAACTTCGCCAACTTCTACCACGTCACCCCGATGTTTTACTACTGGTGCTATTAATACAAATAATAGCGATAGCAAGAACAATAATCGACCACGACGAAGTACAATATCATCATGGATTTCTGCACCAAGACATTCTGCCATTAATGAATCTTCCACAACTGTGGGCCGTCATAGAAGCCATACGAACAATGACGGAAGTAATCACCATAGCAACAGCAACGGAGGTTGGTCACGCGCATTGAAACGCATGACTGTGATAGGATGGTCTTCGAGTAAAGATTCATCAAATAGTAATAATATTAATATGAATTCCAGTAACAACAACAAGAATTCAAATGTTATAACACAAGCAAATCACGATTCAGCTATTTCCTCTTGTGAAAGTATCATTTTAGAAGAATAAAAAATTAATTTTTTTTTCCCTTTTCTGATAATCGTTACTATCTATTTTGATTATTATGAACTACAAAAACTCCGCTCTTGGCTGTTGATTGATTAGTGTAAGAACCAAAAAAAAAGGCAGAGGGAATTTGGGAGTAGTGTTCTATATTGTTCTTTTTGTGTCCAGTTGTTCAGACGGACAGACAATATTTTTTTTTTGTTCACAATTATTAAATACACAACATTCAACTCTGATATAAAAAAATATGGACAATGTGAATAGTAATAATGATAATTTAAACATACCTTCTATTGGTCCAACACAAAACTTGACCATCTCGTTAGAAGCACACCATATAAATTCAACAATAACAACACCAACAAACACAACAAGAACCAATTTCAATAACAATCTCGGTGGACCCATGCGAAGAGCACATCGTACATCAACACCTCGATATAACCCAACTGGCTATTCATCCTTGTCGTCTTCTTCCACGTCATCTTTTGGTCTTTCAGGAACTGATCGAACATTTATTGATTTTACTCGTTGTTTATATCAAACCAAGTCCATTGTTAAAGGACTTCAACAATTTAGCAATTCCATTTGTCCAGCTCTTCGACTTTCACCATTCAATGGTCATTCGGCATCGTCGTCTTTGCGTGATCCACGCTTATCTTCGGAGGAATTTGTTCGTCATGTCAATCAATATCTTGATAATACTTTTCAAAAAATATCACGATTATGTAAAATGTTATTGTTGATTCTGGCACGAATTGAACAAAGCAACGCAGAAGTCAAAAGAGAACGAATTGATTCTTTTCGAACTGAAGTATGGGAACAAATGAGTTTGGCAACATATACAAAGGAAACATTAATACGATACATTCAACAACATATTGATTCGGCTGCAACTCCTCATTCCCGTAACTCCAACTCATCTTCCTCAACATCATCACCAAAATCATTTTCTGGTGTTACTTCACCCATTAATAACGATATTATCGGTGGTGGATTTAATTCACCATCACCATCACCATCAGCAGCCTATCCACCCACTTCATCAGCCGTATGATTATAAATATATATATAAATATGTATATATAAAGAAAACGAGAGAGAAAGAGAGGGAGAGGGAGAGATAGAAGAAATAGTATATCACTGTATATTCCCTTTACCCATGACCCTTTCCCCTTCGTCCACCTTTCCTGACTTTTTTCATCACTCTTCTTCCTTCTTTTGTATCATAGTCCTTTGTTTATTCATTTATGTTTTTTTTTTCTCTTTATCTTCTTTCTCAGCATTTTTTTCCACTAACGGCATCGTTTTAAATAATAGTAACAAATATACCACTTTTCTTTTCTATTATTATTAGTTGACGAAACTATTTTAATTGATATTTTTTGAAATAATAATCATAATTATAATAATACTAATAAAAAGCTCAATGAATAGTAAACAAGCCTGTATAATATTAAAATATCATTGACTGATATCATTTAAAAGCATCTTGCCTTTCGAAGATGTAACTTGATCCATCTTACTGACAGACTATCAAACATTCTTGGAAGTATTAAGGTTGTGTTGTTGACAAGGAAAGAGAATAATAAACTGATGTTGTTTTTTATACGTATGGATATATATTTACGTAAAGTATGTTTCACGTCGCCCATGGTCATCTTCTATTTTCAGTATATAACTGATCCATTTTCGTTCTTTAATTTTAAAATATCAGAATTCATTTTTATTTTTAACACGCATATCAACATTTCTTTTTTCTTCAAAACAATCGCTCTGGATCCTCAAAGAAGATTAGAAGAGGACGGTTATGAGTCACCATTGTAATCATCTGTAAGTACGGGCAGCTCAGGAATAGTAACTTGGTGCGAATGGAGAAATGTCTTATATATCGTAGATCACAGCGATACCTACTTTTTATAATAAAGAATATCAATGACACTAATTTGAAGGAAATTAGTATTTAACATATATGCTAATTAGTCGCTTGATGAACAAACATATATGACATAAAAACCTAGCTGATAGCAAAACCTAAAACAATCGAGCAATATTGTTTAGAAAAAAATTCAATATTTACTGGTTAGACATGAAAATAGAAAATAAGAAATATGATCCCCTTTGTCTTCTTTATAATTAATGTCGGCGAAAAAATAAGTATAAAAACGAGTTATAATGCTATAATATCATAATTGTTGGCCTCTGAGCGAGGTCAGAAAGGATAGGGTTGGGTGTGGTAATTATATTTCATATCTTTTATTTTCATGTTTAGCTAGTCAATTCAAGTGTCAAAAAAAAAATTCTTACAGAATTGCTTGAGACAGCCAAATATAAAATATAAAATATAATTTGCTAATCCAGAGAATGAAATACAATATTAATTTTTTTACTCCTGAACCATATTATGGTCAGTTGCATGGTAGAAAACTTCTTCATTATTTGAATCGCTGTCAGGAAAAGCACCACTGGTGATGAGGGTAGTAGTAAAATCAAACGAAAAATGGTTTTGGCGGTGATGATTCTCAAAGATGGGGAAGGATGGCCAATTACCCATCATAACAACACATTCTTTGGGAATACCCGATTGGAGAGCCAAGGAAGAGGAATAGAGCGTAACGAAACTCGTTTTTCACCAGTGGACCATTTAATAAACTTTTCAATCTAGTTTAAAACTTATATATTTATTACGGAAGACTAGATTGACCCGCACCTATGGGTATATGGTCGCTTCCTTGCGGTACAGAATGAAAAGAATAATAATATTTACAAAGTGATACTGGGGTTGTGGCAATAACTGAAAACCCCCAGTATGGGGAAAAGCTAGAGCTAGCATAAGAAAGAGAGTGTAGGAGAGGCGAAAAAGAAAGAAAAGAATAACAGAAAAAGATTAAAAGAAGATAATTGTGGCGGGATAGAGAGAGAGAGAGGGTACTAAACGAAGTGTTAGTCAGGTGATGTTGATTGTGGTGGTATTGAAAAATTCATAGCTTCCTCTGGTGCTGGCTCGTCTTCGTCAAATATATCATCTGGATGACTAAGAAAATCAATTTCTCTTAGCACCCGAATCAATGCTGATGTTATAGCAATAGAAATTTAATGAAATAAAAGAGATGTTAAAAAGTCAACGAGACCCGAAAGAACAATAATTGAACTGAAGTTTATTAAATAAAATATTATCTCTATTTATATGAATCTTATTATCAGTGGGATATATTGATATGTGCATACGTAAGATTTATATTTGTCATGGCCATGTGAATTATGAATATAAGATTAATGATATTAAGATTAGACTTTGCGGTTAACGATTTGATATATCTACACAGCTGTTATCTGTTATCATTATAGAAGACGGACTTATGTGTTCTTATAAATCATGGTCCAAATAGGGAAATACACAAAATGTCAGTAAAGCATAATTAAAGATACTCTATATTTTTAATAATTAAAGTAACAAAAAATTATCTTTATGAATAATATGTGTTGGATACAACAATGATCCAATTATCGAGATATGCACTGAAATGAATTCCTTGAGAGCAAGCCCATTTCAAAATAAGCTTCATGAGCTTGGTAAATAACCAAGGGACCACCGATAGGCTAAATGGAGTTGTACCAATAAAGCTAGTATGTTTTACCTTTCCAGTTTAAATAGAGATAAGAGTGTGAGTCTTGATGCACCAGAAAATAAAGGAAGAGATCTGACAGGTTGATTAATGCTAAATAACTGTTACATTTGATTTGTTTCGTAAATTCTTATCGTATTCCATTTTAAATTACAGTGCCTGAATATAGCCGTTGAGTTTTTGATATGGAAAACAGGATTAGAACCGCCATTTTTTTCTTTGCTGGATTACAAACATGCTGTTGCAAAACCCTGGTGTTGTTAGGATAGACTTTTTGATTACACCTTTGGTTAATAAAAGGGAGATTTCTTGATCCAGAAGTTGTTCTTCTTGTTGATTGTATAGAGGGAGCTTGTGGAGAGGAGGTAGTGAAACAAATGGAATTTTGAATCTGAAACGAACTGCTTTGAGAAGTCTTTCGTCGATTGAAAAAGTGATCTACTAAAAATAATATTGAGGGAGACAACACTCAACAATTGATGGAGAACTTTTTTTTTATCATTGTTATGAAATAGGCTATTGTTAGTAATTGCCTTTGTTACTGCCATTGCTGTTGTCGTTAGTGTTGTGATGCTAATTGTTGTGGTGCTGTTGTATTCAACATACAATAGGTTCATTATAACAGCCATTTGATATTATTTATTTCAATACAGCATAAATCAAATATGTTTCACTGACATTTTGGTATTTCCCTGCGCATTCCAATGCCTTTTAATATTAAAGAAGTCTGTCTTCTTTATTGATACTATTTAACAGCTGCATTGATATATTATTTTATTAATGGCAAAATGTATAGGACATAATGTTTACGTATCTTATTGTCATTATTCATTGTCATTAACAAATCAAAAGACTATCATTGTTTCATACACACATATTGATATACCCGTCCGTTGAGTAAGATTTAATATAAATAGTGTTAATATTTTCATTTAATAAACTTCAGTTCAATTGTTGTGCATTTGGGTCTCGTTGACTTATTACTGTTTCTTTATTTTATTAATTCTTGATTGAAATAACAGGTGTTATGAGCTGGTGTTGTTCGTGATATAACGGCCCTACTGTGAGGACAAGCCTGATCTGAAAAACTGTTGTACGGTATTAGAATAGATTGACTCTAATTGAAGGTATGTTTATTATTACGAAGACTATTGGCGGTTTTGGGAGTTAATCATTAATCTAGTGATTATTATTTTAATATTTCAATGCCAAGAAAATCAAAAATATTTTATATTATTGATTTTAATCTCTTGGCATATAATTATTTTATTTGTATATAAAAATATTATAGAATTCTTAAATTCTATAAAATTTTTGTAATCATTAAATTAATGATTAACTCCCTTCAAAGCCGGTTTTTTATTCAATAATAAAATATCAACATCAAGAAATATCATTGCTACGTACTGGATTACTAGACTGAAAATTGCACTGCCCAAAATAACAGAACCTGATAAAAGACATGTATTAGGAATTGATACAAATATTATGGAATATATTCGTTCTACATTCTTACATTCTTAGCAAACAGCACTAACCTTTTCATATCGACAAACCCTTATCGATCTATTGTTGTATGTTTGAGTTAATAGTTATTATATATGAAAGAGAAAGAGGGAGAGGGGAGCTGTTAGAATATTGGTTGCAATGGTCAGAGTACTTATTCGTGTAACAAATAGATGGCTTTTAAGGTACCTACCCAAGTTATGTACTATAGGGTCACCGAAAGTCACTAACAGTCGTCAATTTTTTGATTTCTTTATAGTGATAGTTAGTATTAGGTCAGTATCTGGTCATTACATCGGAATTTACAAGAAATAATGATTGGTTGGTATCAGGTCTTTACATGATAATTTTTGCAGTGTATATTTTGGATTATAGGAAAACACAGGAATGAAGGATGGAAAGAGTTTTATATTTGATCTATAGATTTGTTCATTCATATTTAACACTTTATATATCATAAATTATTGTTTGGTACTATATCAGTATGGAGACAAGTTGACATCTTTTAGATATTCAACTAAGTCTTAATAACACCTTACCAGTTGTTTAGGGTTTATTACATAAAGTCCAGAACACCTTCAAAAAAATCTTTGATTTTTTCTTGGACACCTTCCTTTTCACTAGGAATAAGATAATCGATTCGATTTCTAGAAATCAAGATAATTAAAAATTTTAATGTTATAAAGTTTTTATTTTATTATATATTACATATAAAATAATAGATTATTTAATTGCATTAAAAATCTTATTATCATAATATATTCGATTAATCTCTTATGATCCCATCTAGTGATATGTATTTGAAATGGGATCCCATTAGTAGGATCATCTCTATTTGGAATTAGACACTGATTTTTATATTTTGTATTGCCAAAAACCTCATGTTATCATTATATTTTGTGAACATTCATTTTTTGGGCTCAGAGCCCTAAATAATAATAGTATAATTTTATACAAAAAAGTATTGACAATCATTTTTAAATTATTCATCAGACTTAAAAAAACCTTAAGGTTGACATGCATAATGAACACACTCTTTAATTCACAAATAAAAAGAACACACCACTCTTTTCAGAAGGACACAACAGACATAATCGAAAAAGCAACCAACAAGTTCCTCCATGAATAGCGTAAAATATGTGAAAGAAAACTATCATAAACCGAGATTTAATATTGTGAATTTCTACAAACATTTTAACTTCGGTAAACATGAACATGGTGAATGGGAATTCAAAAAAGTTATTGGCTATTGCTTACGAGAATGTAAACACAAATCGAAGTGGAAGAGTTGATTAGAAAATCAACAAAACAATAATTTCCAGGTAAAGAAGATGAACTAATAGATTATATTAGTATAAACTGTTTAGAATTTGTGTTTGAAGCATTTTGTTTGAAAACTTATAAAAATGGCCTGTTTTTTACTTCATTTATAGATTCTTCAAAGACCTAAAATTAATGAATACTAGCAGAATACTGAAGTACAAACAGTTGAAACAACTGCCAAACACCAATACAAACTTTTTCTGTATGAAATATTAGAAGAAGAAAAAAGGGTTTGCTATTAATTTTCTTCAATACTTTTTTAAAAGATTATAATCTATATATTGACCTTATCTCCTGACACTTATATTTTCAGGCTGAACAATAGCTTCATAAAAGAGCTTGGGAAAATATGGAGGATGAAGAACAGCAACATTCTCAACAACAGTGACAAAGGGTCTCTATGGTAAGTGAAAAGCCATAGATTATAAGCAAGTATAGAAGAAAAAAGTGGGATAAGAAGTCAGATTCTTATTGAGATTATCCCCACAATATATCGAATTAGGCACCTGAATCACTACCACTACCCACTACTATAGGAGCAGATATGTTACTTGAACAGCAGTTGGCTTATGATAACAATAATAACAGTTTTAGTAGTAATACTTCTTATGATTGTTTTGACAATGAATCAATCGATGTTACAGTAAGTGGCAGTTTTTAAGAAAAAACAATATGAGAGTAGATGTTACCGTTTAGGTAATATTGTGACCAAGAGCTCAAGCTTGGGAAAATAAGCTTGAGTTGTAGAGATGGGCTTAGCCCATATAAATAGTTATTACACCCATTAAATAAAAACCAGGCCTTTTATCTCTCTTTTATACTTTCGATTACTTTTCTATTTTCATTGTAACAATTATTGACCTGAAATAACTATAGACTAGGTTTAGTCTGTAACAGTAGATTGGACTGTCTATTTGTATGGTAGAGATAATAATGTTTTTTTATATAATGAAAGTAAATAATGAATTTGGCTAATAAGTCACAATTGGTGTCTCTTCTCATGCCAAGCCCTTCTCTATGCCTGATAATATTGATGATTTATTGGCCTTATCTTTATGACTTCCTGAAGGCTACTGTTTAGGTCGAGTGCCTGATGCACTAGTTATGGTTGAGGGTGCCAACATTGCAACCTGTTTTCATTTCTTCAAACAACTTTCCATAGAAGCTGCAAGTACTAATTGCCTTCAAATTGAATACAACTTTCTGCAATTGCATCATTATCTCATATGCTAATCTTAAAACCAAATTAATATGACAATTATATTCCATTATTTCCATTGAATACTTTCCAAAAACTGCTTAACGGTCCATATGAAATTTGATATTAAATTTCCTACTGATATTTGAAATGAAGTAGATCAGATTGTAACTGATACAGTCTACCAACAATCATCAGAATGACAAATTACAAGGATAAAAGCAATAACCAGATTATTGAAAGTTGCGAGTTGCTGCGATTATGAAGTTTCTCGCACTATACTTGGAATTACGTCATTGTAAGTATACACTCATATTGCTATGAATGTAAATTGAAATATTTTTTGAGCCATACATTCAACCCATGTATATATATATGTAATTTTCTTTACTAGGATTCAAGGCTCCTCAGCCAGCCAATTGGTGACATATCTTGCATCAGAGAAACTGATCTCTGGAATAGATACTTTGGTCTACTTCTTAATCTAATCTTAGGTGACCCTGAAAAATAATTATTTTTATACTAGACTAATAAGATCACTTAATAAGGAAGAAGCAAGGTTTTTTGTAGTAGACCTGATGTAGTCGTTGCGATACTAACCTAACCAGACTTTGTTGATGGCATTGGATATGGCGAGGTAAAACTCGCAGAACCTACCCATAATTGTGATAGTCTAGGCTGTGATCTTTTACTATTGGGCACCTTTTGTAAAACATCGATTGATAATGACATTACATATTCTCCAATTGGTTTTCAAATTCATGGTAAATTTATATATACATATATATTTTTTTAAGAAGAGTTCATTAATATGATAAATAAGGGCTCCTAAATAAGAGTATGAGTAAACTGCATAGCAGAATGAACCATAGTCTAATGTTCAGAAAATTGTTAGGGCAACCCCAGCAGTAGAGGTATAATCGTTTCTATTTTAGAATCAAAATAAACTCGTTTTAGCAACCCAGATGATTTTTCTCCATCAGTGAGGTGCTATTTGGAGGAGCTAAAAAAAATTAAGTAGAAGAAGGAGAAATTTTTTTTATATCCCCTGAGTGCATGTATGCAATTTACAAATGATTGTCAATTTTTTTCCAGCAGATCCATTTTGCCTCACCGTTTACAACCGCTGCTAGGGTTGCCCTTATGGATTTCTTTTTAATTTCGGACTTTTTATAAGTTCGGACTTTTAAACCATGCATATTAAACCTTTTTTATTAAAAACAAAATTGAATTTTTTTTCATAATTAAAAAGTATTCTCAAAATGGTTGCCCTAAATGATTTTCTTCCTATTAATCATATACAATTACAAACAAATCTATGCAATAAGGCAGACACTTTTATACAGTCTGAATTTGACCATTTCATGGAAAAAAACATCCTCACTGTTATATCAATCAAATATAATAAAATAAAAGAGACGTTAAAAAGTCAACGAGACCCAAAAGAACAATAATTGAACTGAACTTTATTAAAATAAAATATTATCTCTATTTATATGAATCTTATTATCAGTGGGATATATTGATATGTGTATACGTAAGATTTATCTTTGTCATGGCCATGTGAATTATGAATATAAGATTAATGATATTAAGATTAGACTTTGAGTGGTTGATGATATGATATATCTATGCAGCTGTAACCTTATATCATTATAGAAGACGGACTTCTGTGTTCTTATAAATCATGGTCCAAATAGGGAAATACACGAAATGTCAGTAAAGCATAATTAAAGATACGCTATGCTTTAATAATTAGAATGACAAATAATTATCTTTATGAATAATATGTGTTGGATACAACAATCTTTATGGAATTTTTTATTTTTTTCCCTTTTTTATGGTATATGAAGTTTACTATGTTTTGAACATAAAAAATCTGGTTTATTATCCTCAATATTTGTACGTATTTTCTTATGATACATATGCCCTTCATTTTTACCTCTTTTTGTGTATATGTACAAACATTTTTATTTGTATTCAAATACCAAAAATAATTTGTTTTTGTAGCTTCAACTTCTTTTTCTATAATACTGGCTATCATTTTTTGTTTTTTCTTTTATTTTTCTACTAACATTTCTTTATCAAAATATTCTACTATTACTTCTTTCATAAGCTGTTTAATAGAATGTTGCATATAACTTCTATACTATTATTATGCATTCTATCTTTGGCAATTGGTTGATAGAGATAATACTCAGTTGAATTGATAAATTAAAGAAGAATTTATAAACTCTAAATTATCAAATAAATTGTTAAAATTATTACATTTTTAGAAATTCTATTATATTAGATACTTTAAATGAAAATTGAATAATCATATAAAATAAAATGGACGATACATTTAATGATAATATTAATCATCAGTTAATAAACTTATTATTAATAAATGGCAGTTTTTAAATGACAATTGTGAGATAAATACGAGTAGTAAAAAATAGAAAGATGGGACTAAAGTAAAATATAGTTGAGAATCTGTTTATTCCTGAAATAAAATAACTACTCTTTTATATCTTTTCTAAATTATGTAACTATCTTATTTTATCCGATCATGGCTAAACTATGTTTTATACGAATGGATGAGAGGACCTATTATATTTGTTCTATTATAAATATTAATTCTAGATCATTCTCTGAAACCGTTTGTGACAGTTGTTACTAATCTCATTCTTTCTTTGATGTTCCTTTTTTATCCAGATTAATAATAAGAACGAATCAAAGTAAATAATAGTGTATAATTGGTTATATCTTTTATCCTTGACGGAATGATGTTTGACTGATTATTCATGAATGGATGGAATATATGTGTTATTATGGTGGTTCACCACAAATTGGCCAATTACTCATAATAAATATAAACATAGAACAGAAGTTAAACCTCTTCATTTTATAAATGATATTAAAATAAAATTAGAAAATAAAATTGGATATGTAGCAGTTTCTTTTTCTTACAATGCTTTATGGAGTAAATGAATATCTAGGACCATATAGTGAATTAGAAAAAGAATTAATTTTGCTTTATCATCTAGTATGTGGTGAAATAGGACATTTTATGAGTAGATATATGAAGTATTCATCTTTTTATAGTGTTTATAAAAGATTTTAGATTGATAATTATAAAGTATTAAATAAAAAAGTTGATGGGTTTTTATCAACAATGTTTTCATCTCCTAAACTAAGAATATATAGTTCATTAAAACGAAATCCTAAACAATTTAAGCATGTAACATTAATTATAGATGGTCATGATTCTAAAATTAATTATGTTTATACTAATATTAAAACAGAGGGATTCAATCCTTAATAATTAAATTTACTGTAAACAGTAATTTAATTATATTAAGACTTTCATGTCAAGCGTTCTAGGAATTTAAAATTTCATTTTAAATTATCTGAACTAATAAGTTGTCGTCCAAGTATTGCTAGACTTAAAGGTTATATAATTAATTAAAATTAATTATTATAAACCTTTTGGCTCCTTTTTTCTTTATTTAGATTTATAAAATTAAAAAAAAGTCTAAAAATTAATTTTTTTTTTTATTTTTTATAATTCACCATTATTCTTAATAATTAAATGTTAATTAAAATTACATTTTAATATAACTTTAACTGTTAAGAATTAATTCCCAGAAAAGCTATTTTCATATAAATTAAAAAAACCTGGATGTAGAACCTATATTATTTGTGATATTAATGAAATGATTTTGTGGGTATCTAATAGTGAATTTTGTGGTGAAAGTTCTGATGGTAATATTATGTTTTTAAACATGGAATTATATCAAAATTATAGATTACAGACTGTGTAGCTATGAATGGTGGTTATTCTTTATTTTTAAATCAATTTTATAAAATTTCAGAAGAAAAAGGAAAAACATATATCCCATTTGAAAAATTATTAGTGTTGATTTAACATATCATGAAACACATCATAATGATATCTTTGGAAGTTTCAGATCTATTGTAGAAAATCAATTTTCAGTTATAGGTAGTAAATTCAAGAGATTTAATAATAATCATAAGGTTATTAAAATGTATGATAAAAAACATTATAATCTACAATTTAAATTAGTTTATTTAATGAAAAATATTCAGAAGTTGGTAGTTGACTTTGATATAAATATACAATCACATTATAAATTGTGGGAAACTAATAATTTTGATTTTTCTATTGAAGAAAAGATGATAGATATAGTTATATCAAATGAAATAAAAGTAAAAGAAAAAACAAAAAGACTTGAAGAATTACAACAAAAATTATTATCAATGGAATTACATGATAATCTATATATTCAAAATATTAGTGATGACGATATAGAACTATACAAAAATAAATCTGATTCTGAATTAGATATTCCAAAAGAATATAGTGGAAATAAAAGAAAAAGAAAGAATGGTAAAAATAAAGTTACTGATATAAATATTCTAAGAAATAATGATAAAACAAGATATGAAATTGAAAAATTTTTAATTAAATGGAAAGATTATGATGATGAACATAAGAGCTGGATTCCTATTAATAATTTTAACCAAAAAGAAATGTTAAATATGTATGCTAATCAACATTAAATTATACTTATTTTTAGATAATTCATTCTTTATAAAAAAATGCAATACTTAGGCATGTCAGCAATTGATGAATAATTCTGTACATATAGCAGCCTATTTTTCTTTTGTTTTTTTTTATCTTTAGTATTAATTTAATATATTAATTTATAGTTTCTTAAAATCAATAATTGCACTATTACAAATATATACTTTATTTTGTTTTAATTTTCTTCCTTTAATTTTTTTAACGTCGGTTTTTTAGTTACTTCTACAATCAGCTTTCTTATGTATAGTCACATCATCATTTATTTTTTTCACTCTTTTTTTAGGGATATGTCTTTTAGAATGTGTTGAACAAAGAACATTTTTTTTCATTACCAAGATTTGTTCTAATTTTTTTACAACACATATAACCTTCTCATTTTCCCCTTTTATTAATATGAGTACATTTATTTTCACTAGAGTTTAAATACCAAAAAGGATTATCTTTAACTGCATTATAACCCTCTTCAATTATACTTTTCATAACTTTTTTTTGTTTTCAATTTTATCTATAAGTTTTTCATTTTCAAAATACTTATTCATAATGTTTTTTATAGATTTCTCCATAGAGATTTTGCACATAAGTATCTCCTTATTTAAGATAACCATAGTGCTTTTTTTTGTTTATTTATACTGCAAAAATCTATCTTTATTATATAAATATAATGAACAAATAAAAAATTTAATTTTTATTTAAAAAAGTAATTGAGTTTAAAAATTAAAAAATTACAGTTAGAAATTATTTTCCCAGTTTACATATTTTTAACAGTTTTTACAATAGAAACCAGTCTCCTTCATGTACATACTCAATATAATGATTTACAGACTCATGCAAATATCCAAGTTGTTCTAAACAATCAGTATTATATACTGCCCATTCATCAGAATGAAGCATTGTTTCAGCCTTGATCAATTTTTGAATTAATAGAATAAGTATCTGTCTATTATGTCGCTCTCCCTTAAAGACAATATATTGGCATTTATTGGTATTACTTGTACAGAAACAAAAACTCATACACCTTCAACACGAGTACCTCTTAAGTTATTTTTGGTTTGACCAAACTTACTCTCATCCATTTCAATAATAACACCTTGACCACCAATGGGTTCTTCTATTAATAAAATGTATATATTAGTATATAATATAAGTATATCAATTACTATATATTAAAAAGTTTTACCTTCCAGAGAGTACGTAATATCCTGTTCAGTCAAATCAAATAGTTCATCCCAGATTTTTTTTAGCTCCTTCCCATCCTAATATATAGTCTTAACGCTACTCTGTTAGGGGACTTGTTGATATCTTTCAGATACCCAATGAAGTCTTAATAACAACTTACCAGTTGTTAAAGGTTTACTATATAAAGTCTAGAACACCTTCAGAAAAACTTTGATTTTTCTTAGATACCTTCTTTTACAATGATGAAAGGGATTATTGTTTCGATTTCTAGAATTGGGATAATTAAAAATTTTAATTTTATTTTATCATATATTATAAAATAATAGATTTTTTAATTACATTAAATATCTCATTATCATAATATATCCGGTTAATCTCCTTGCCGTAAAACGACCTGCAATTAAATGACGAGCTACAGCAAGGCAGTTATAAACCTTGAAACAGTGTCTACTAAACTAAGAATAAGTCTGGATACTTTTTTCTTGGTTACAAGTATAACAGTAGAAAGTACCATTAGCACCATGATTCTAGCATGAATACATTAATTGAGAACAAGTAAGACACTTCATTTCACAGTAAAAAACATCTTTTTCAAAAATATAATTAACAGCAGCAGATGCAGAATAAAATGTTGGATTATCAATCTTAGGAAGTTCTTGATAAATAGGCATAATAGTGGTTAAAAAAGAGAGGTTGAAAACTAAAAAAGTTAAAAAAAAGGGAATTAATAAAATATTAGCTCTTTTTATACTTTTTTTTATATAAAACTCTATTTTTTTAATCTTACTAGATATAGGTTAACAGTAACAACAAATATGGCGTGACTCAAAACGCTGAGTCAAAAAAAAAAGTCTGAGGACTATAAAAGGTAAAAGGTAAAAGTTTCACCTATAACTTTTTTTGTTTTTTTTACTACTTTGAGCTATATTTTTAAGGTTTCATATATAAATAAGAATTTTCTTTTTCAAAAAGAAATTCTAAGCCACATCTAAGCCCTGGGTATAAACCTGGACTGAACCCCCACTTCTACTTTGCTCTCTCCATTATCATTTAAATAAAATCTTACCTTCCTCAACATCAGCTTACCAAAAAACTATCTATTTCTTCGATCTGTGGTAATTTCTTTTTCTATAATTAAACACTTCCAAATTTTTTATGTCTAATAATGTTTCTTGTTCAAAAACTTTAACATCGTTTTCATGGGGCAAATGGTCGACAATAATCTTTTTTAAGTTTTTATGTTATCTATAGTGATTATACAGTGATTGTCAGAACAAGTTGATCAAAATAAGTTTTATTAATTTCTCTTTTACCTTATAAAGTTGTATAAGTCTTGGATATTTGTTGACAATCCTGCATAATCTACGACTACCAAACACACATTCTTTGTACTGGGCAAATATGAAAGAAGGTCTATTAAATTTTGTTAGCATCTAAAGCACATAAATGTATGTCGGCCAGTTCAATATACCTTGCATTGATCCATCTGTGAATTTGTTCAAGGTTTCCATGTCTTCATTTTCTATGTTACTATCGCGCTCGCTAATGGGTTGGTTGGACTTACAACAATGGGAAACAAAGACCTTATCGACTAATGACTGCTCTCGAAGACGACTAACCATATGTTGCATCAACCATAGTCTGTCTTCAGTTGTTTCATCACCAGGTGATTTTCTACAGTAGCTGATTATTTCATAATTCTAATGGATGTTTGATAGTGTTACAACGTCATGGTTGTTACAGACTAAACCCAGTATATAGTTATTTCAGGTCAATAATGATACCATGAAAATAGAAAAGTAATCAAAAGTGTAAAAGAGAGATAAAAGGCCTGGTTTTTATTTAATGGGTGTAATAACTATTTATATGGGCTAAGCCCATCTGTACAACTCAAACTTATTTTCCCAAGCTTGACCTCTTGGTCACAATATTACCTAAACGGTAATAGTGGTGACCTTTTCGACAAAATTTTGCTGATATATAATATTAGTTTAAATATACTTCTTATGAAAACTAAGCATAGCTTACCCATAAAGTTTTCTTTTAATATGTAAAGTGGTTGAATACATGTAGAACTATTTTTTTTATGCTTCTGGTTGACCTTTATGAAATGAATATTTTTAGCCAAATACCATTTGCTAAATCCTATCACATTCTTATCATCAAACATAGTGGTATATCGACGGGTCATTTCTATAATCATATCGAGTGTGCATTCACAGTACTCATATACTTCATCGTTAAATGGATTGTATGATAAAAATACTTCATTTAGATAGTGCACAACCTGTGGTATTGAGCCTATATTAGACAGTTGATTAGAAAGCTGTAATACGCTAGATAAATTTTTATTAAAAGAATTCCTTTAATTACTAAGTCTTTTTTCAATTGTTGTCACATTATTTTGTTCATCATTCTATGATTGTTGTAGTAGCTGCAGTTGTTCTGATGTAGTTGTAATGTATTGGTGGTATCAAAAGGGATTACTATATATTTTTGGGAGGTATAATAGGATGGGATCTGTAGGATCTTTTTCATAGAGATCAACATCAATACCGTCAATTTTATTTAAAAGTTCTTTTTCATTCGTTTCATTGAATTCTTACTGGAAGAACATGCATGCTGCTTGGCCCCTAGTTATATTCATAGTGTGAAAAAAAATATTAAATTTGGTACAATAGAGCAAAGCCAAATACCCCCTTAGTAACCTTAAGCTCAAATAGGTTCCTAGGCGATGCTTCTAATTGTCCACGCTAATAACGTTGACAATTTTTTGTTCTATTTATGAATCTCTTTATTTCAGACGTGTTCTGCCCAGGGCAAATAAAAGATTGCGCATCTTTCCATCTTTATAGTAGATTTGTAATCCTATTCATCATTTTCTTTATTCCTCATTATTTGTATTTATCATGAACAGTCCCTCATTTCTTGTAGTGTTTACTACAATGGCTAAAACTAGTATGTGTATCCGTAAACTAAGAAAACCATATCATCGACCACCTACTGATGAGCAATGTACTAAGTTACAACAACAAACTGAAGAAACCAATGGGATCACAAAGAGACCTCACGCAGAAGAAGCTAATGGTAACAATATATTTTATAAGTTTAATGTATTCTGTAAATTGCTATAATAACTATTTTTTTTGTAATATAATACAGTAAGTATTCGCTAAACCGGTACTCATTAAGCTGGTATTTCGCTAAACTGGTAGTGTCTCTCATTTATTTTTTATATACTTAGTAAAATACCAGTAATTCGCTAAACCGGTATCTGGTGAACCTTTCCAAATATTTACCGGAATTATTTTAGTCTTTTTTTCTTATATATGTGTGTATATAATAATATTAATTTTTTATTGGTTCTGTGATCAAATCGGATGACATTTTTTATTGTTTTATTAGATTTAATTGGTAAAATCAGTAATTCGGGCTTGGTTATATGTTATCTCAGCTCTTTCCTTTGTTTCTAGAAGCTTAATTTTTTTTCGCACCAAGTAAAAAATATCCAGATCGTCCTTGTCGTCTAGGGAAAGTCTGTCAACAAATTGCTGATAGTATTGCCTTTTTTCCGCCAATTTGAGATGGAGACTTTTTTCTTCTTCCTCAATTTCTTCCTCTACTTGTTCTTCATCATCTACTATATAACTGTGTTGTTAATAAAAGTTATTTCTAGTTATTGATACAACTGCTCAACATACTCGATATTAATACATACTTTGTTGTAAATTCATCAACTGATCGAAACGCTGATCCATTGTCCAAATTTCATGAATGGCATCATTTTCATTATTAGAAGATAGGTCGACTGTATCAAGACTATCTTCGTCTGTACCAACTGTTAGAAGATGATTATTGATTTGTTCATTTAAATCAAGATCATCCTCCAAAATAGTGGCTTCTTGTGCAGCAACTTCTTCTTCAGAAACTGTATTAGACATAAGGCCAGTATGAAGAAAACAATTTTTTATTGTTTCAGGTGTTATTCTTTCCCATGCCATTTTTGACCAATCTAGAGCCTGTTTCAATTTGATATCATAAAGTTTTTCAAGCTTCCCTTCATTATATCTAATAGTTGCCTGGTGGAATAGCATGGCACTAGATATATAATAAATATGGAAGTTATTTAAACAGAAAACTGATGATTGAAATGTGTATAAAAGTATACTATTAAGATATCATATGTACCGGTATCTCTTTTTGAATGCAGTAATGATTCCAGCATCGAGGGGTTGGTAGTGCGAAGTAGTATTTGGCGGGAGCATGCAAATTTCAATGTTTTCTAGTTCCATGTCCAAATTTTTATGTGAAGGAGCATTGTCCATCAGCAAAAGAACTTTTTTACCTTTATGAGCAGTGTATACAGCATTGTCAATTTTTCTTAAGATTTTTCTAAAAATCTCTTTTGTCATCCATGTCTTTGTGTTGCTATAGTACTTGTATGCATTAGAAACTATAGACAAAATAATTGAATTCATAAATAAAAACTTTAAATTTTAACTATGGCCCGAATATATTTAGTTACTTTTTCCATTAAATCCTTGTCCAGTTTCATATCGACCAATATAATAGGGAGAGATTCGATGAGATCTATCAGCATTACAAACACAAACAACAGTAATTCGATTCTTATCGACTTTGAGACCACCAATTGACTGTTTAGATATAGTTCGATGTGGTACTTGCTTATAAAAGAGCCATGTCTCATCAATATTATAGATGCGTTCAGGTGGAAACTCAGAAATCTTCGCTTTCACAGCATTGAGGTCTTCTTGAATGCTATCAGCATCAACCTCCACCTCTCCAGATTCACCATGGATACGACGAGATTTAAAACCATACCGCCCCATAAACTTAATTAACCACCCTTTGGAAAACTGGAAATCCTCTGGTACTTCAAGCTGGCGACGCCTACACTGGATTTTGGCTTGGTGTATAATGCTTGCCATGGAGATAGGTTGACTTGCATTAGACATCTCAGTAACATACTGGGCAAGTAGTAACAATTCAAGTTCTGGGGGTGCAGGTTCTCAAATTTTTTTGGCATTAAGATGGTGTTCGGTCATTGCCATATATTCTTTTTTTTTCTTCAAAATATCAGATATAGTTTGTTGACCGGGTAATTTATCCAGGTTAAATTCGTCTTTAGCCCATCGAGCAAGTTCAGATTGAGTTATTCTTTCTTTTTGCTTTTTCAAACAAATAGCAAGTTTTTGGCAGTTTGTCAATGCAGATTTTTTGCCCATTGTTGATAATAATTAAGAGTGAATAATTAAATATGGTAAAGTAAGAATAAGATAAAGGAATCAAAACGATCTTTATTAAACAAACTGCCATCTTTTTTTATATCTTATATAGCAAAATTCAATCATAGTTATTCTTCTAGTATATTCTACATATTACTATATACTGAGTTTCAATTCGCTAAACCGGTACAAATCCTCACATATATTAGGTACTGGTTTAGCGAATACTTACTGTATATTGAAGAAGATATAATGAATGCTGAAGAAAGTAGAGAAGAGAATGATGCATCTATTATCTATAGCAGATCAGAATATGGTAACTAGTAATGCCAAAAAATTTTATGTATAAAGTGTTCGTTATACTTATTATTTACCATTGCTATTCTTTTAAATCTATTTATTTAATATACTGTATTAGCTACTATTGTCTCTGATATTGTGGATACTACTGCGGCTGATAATAATACATTATATAGCGAAATCCATTCTGGGAGATATGGTACTATTGTTAGTGGCATTCATGGTCACTCCAATCAACAATGAAAATCCTATGGACAAAGAACAAAAGAAGTAGAAGAACAGTAGAATGATTTACTCAAACCACTTCAGAATGAATATATCAATTGTTATAAGAATGGGGGTCCCAAATGTACTGAAATAATTGATTCTGGATTAGCCGCCACTCGATTTTGTAATTGTTTGGATAAAGAAGTATCAACAAGGGTTATTACTTGCTTTTACTATACTAATACGTAATTGACTCTTTGGTTTATTTACTCCAACTGTAAAACATTATTTTAATAATATGTATGGACCTTTTTCAATCTAAACAACAATAATAGGGATCGAGAAAGTAAACTTTACATTCTGTAAATCTGAAAAAAATTCTATCAGATTGTTGCGCCATAACCTGATTACATCTTCTCCTTTCCTACCAAGGATGGCGTTTCATACAGTCACCGCTCAATATAACGATACACCCTGTCAGACCAAAAGTGCATCGTTATATCGAATTATCGTTATATCGAATTCATGATCTGAGCTGCAATGATCGGGTAAAATTCTATCCTTATGTACTTGGCCTCACATGTATATATCTTACAAAAAGAAGAGAACCCTAAACACATTATATCATTCGTACTGTAACTAAGCTATAAAAATAAAATAAATATTTTTTTCTTTGTACGTACAGTGTTTATTTTCAAATATTCCTTAAGATATTCCTTCTAACTGAATTAAAATCATATCGTCACATATAATTAATGTCAATCCCTTATAAGAAAAAAAATGTGAGTGTTGTACTTCTATAATCAGCATCAAAAAACTGTCTATTGTTTATAAAGACATTCAAAATGACAAGAACAAGTTCGACTTGCAAAGTTAGTATAATAAAAAAAATCTGATTTTGAAAAGAAAGAAGAAGAAGCAGCATATCACTGGCTTTTCTTTTTTTGGAAAAGGTGATGCGTGAAGATAAATTTGATGTTCAAACTCTTCACAAAAATATTTAAAAACTCAAGTAAAAACATAAAAAATTGCCCATCAAACTAGTATTATTTCCTTTTAAAAAAAATAAAGATATGATTTGTCGGCTCGATATAACGATATTTTTGCCAAAACTCTATTGGATATCGTTATATAAAATTAACGATATTTCCCCGCTTAATCTGTCTTGAACCCCAAAACCCTATCGTTATATCGAAATATCGTTATATCGAATATCGTTATAGCGAGCGGTGACTGTATATCACATCTTGAGTGGTATTCGTTATTGCGTGCTAAAGGACATTTATCATGTCAGGCATTTGGCAATGCATTTGCTATGATGCATAACATGCAAGTTTGTATAATTTTGATTAAATAAAAAACTGTTACAGACTAAACCCAGTCTATAGTTATTTCAGGTCAATAATGATACAGTGAAATAGAAAAGTAATCGAAAAGTGTAAAAGAGAGAAAAAAAGGGCTTGTTTTTTATTTAATAGGTGTAATAACTATTTATATGGGCTAAGCCCATCTGTACAACTCAAGCTTATTTTCCCAAGCTTGAGCTCTTGGTTACAATATTACCTAAACGGTAACATTCTCCCCCTCTTAAACCAGAGGATATAATAAGAAAAAGGATAATAATAATAATAAAATAAGGAAACGGAATAATATAATGTAAGATACAATCACAGGATAATGATAAAATTTTTTTGACTGAATGGTGATAACAATTTGGGCCTTGACTTTGATAGATGATAATTATAAAGGAAGTGAGGATTTAAAAACTTGAGTGGAAAACGAAGAAAAAGAATTGGAAATAAAAAGGATAAAAAGGGTAACAAAATAATTTATGTGTGGAGATGGAAAATATTTTTATGGGTAAATGTTTCATCCGGTATCTGAGATTCTAGAACTAATTTTTATAGGGGCTTTGTAAAAATTTTTCTTCCTTGCTTCCTTTTATTGTTGCACTATATTTCCCAGATTTTTCAATCTTTAATTTTTCTGCTTTTTATTCACCATGCCTATTACCTTAATTTCTGATGCTATGACTCAATCAACCTTGACTCATGAAGGTGGAATTTCAGTTGAGGAATTTGAACGTCGTTGTGTTCAACGATATACTTGTGTGCGTGTTCTTGCCAGTACTTTAACACCGGAGATTGATTATGGTTTATTCCGCCTAAGTAACGTATGCCAAGCTTGCTTTTGTCGTGGTCGAGTTTGCTACAATTTCCGTCCTCATTCGGCTGACAATAGTGGTGTTTGGTGTGATCAGTGTCGTGTTCACAAACGTCCTGGTTGTTCCAAGGTTAATTACGAAAAGGTAAGTAAAGGTCAAGTTCCTTTGGCTCACTTGTGGTTGCTTAAACGGTCACACATTGTGTCTGAGCTGGAAATTCTGGAGTGGTACCTTGTTCGAGTTCTTGATTCCAGGGAAAATAAAAAACCAATGGCTCGAGTTTGTAATCTTAATGAATTAAGAATTGGTGTTGAAGTGGAGTCGAATCATATTCCACCGGTCTTGCCTTCCTTCCGATATGGTAAAATAACAAACTATGGTACTTTTGGTTCTTCCTCTGCTGATATACCTATGGGTTTTATGGTTTCCACTCTTGATGATGGTCAGACTCAAGTCAGTGATAATGATGAAGATAATGAATCATCAGCTCCTATTCGTCGTTCGCGCAGGCTTGCTCGTGCTGGTGTACGTCGTCATTTTGTTGAGTCGGAAGAAGAAAATGATGAGTTAGAAAGTGATGTAGGAGGTAATGAAAGTCAAGAAGAGGATCAAATTGGTAGTGGTGAATCTGACTACCAATGGCATATTGAAGATCTTCCACCAGTTGATACAATTAGGTCTCCTAGTCCTCGTACTAGAAATCAAGTTCGAGGTGATACTCCCCCTGCTCCGCTAGTTCCCATTTCTGTTGGTGAGATTCCACAGTCAAATTTTTCATCTCCAAGTCAAGAGTCTGGTCAGTCCCTCCCCTCAATTAATTCAACTCCGCCAAGTCAAGAGCTCCCTCCTTTTGTTATGCCATTAAATCAAGTAACAAATCAAGACCAAGAGGGGTATCCTCAAGGGTCAAGATTCAAAATACTTATTCGGCCCGGATGGGATATGGGGTCAAAGTGTTCTCCCCCCCCCAATTTTCATATTTATTTAAAGTCAGATATACGTCACCAAGACAGAAATTTTCACTTCATAGGAGAGAAAAAGAATAAAAAAACGCTAAGTCAGCATCATAGGCATAAAAAAATTCTTTTGTTAACGATTCTCATTCGATATATGGCCGTGTTAAAAATATACAATAAGAAGATGATGAAACGAGAATAAGCATTAGTGAATATGTAATGGCTTGTTTAAAATAAGGTCAGGACAAACAAATAGAGGTAAAAAAAATCAGAACGGCTATTAATAATAATATGTGTACGGTATTAGATGACTTTCTCGTTTTCTTTTATTTTTGTTTATAAATCTACTAGATTAAATTAAGGATTGCAGAAGGAATTAACGAAAACAATCTCATAATCTTTGTTTCAATAAATCAGCTAGATGGAGTAAGTTATTTTTTTAATTCCTATAATAGAAAGAGCCAAAAAAACAAGAATATACACATGTAAACCTTTTTTTTCGTTTGAATAACAATTGTAAACACGTTTATTAATTTAGGGATTAATGGAACAACAAAATGATCTATTCAGGAAATGCTAATTTAAATTTTACAACGGAAATCAAATACACGACCATATTTATATATCAACAGCTACGCACCACTTGTGGATAATAACGAGTATTTCAGTTTTTTTTTACTCTTCAATATTCAGCAGACACCTGTTTCAGCTTAAATATTATTTCAACATAGTGTCTATCTGTTCAGTATTTTTTTTACAACTTGACGATTGCCAAATGGACCGGATTCAGTAACCGAAAATTTATTGTACTGTATTATTGATGTTGATGGAAACCCGTTTAGTTTTTGGATATATAATAGATAAGGTAGTTTGGTGATTATTTTATGATAGCAGTAGCTTAGATGGAAACTTTTTTATGCTTTATAATAATGGTAAGCGAATATATACTTTTTTGAGATAGGAAGAACGTAGATTGTGGTTATAATAATGTAATTTATAGGTTTAAATATATAGTGACAAAGAAAATAATAAAAGAGAAATATATAAATATAAGAAATGGAATGTTGTTTTTACTGCAGTTGGAAATTGGAGTTAGGAGGAAGAGAAAGAATATCATCAAGATCAGAGTCATCGTTCGAGATGTTTTGTGTTAATGCATCTATCTGTTGAATTATGTTGGTTATGTTATTATTATTATTATTATTGTTGGTTATAGCTGATCTATTGACACGACGCTTTAATGCAGTTGCACAAGATACAAGGCGATTAACAGCAGTTTGAAGCTGATCTTTATTTGTTGGTAGTTGTGGATGGTCAGTATGTTCAGGTGTTGTAGAAGAGATTGTAGACACTGTTGTCTGTTGATTCCAAACATGGTGATTGATCATTTGGGGCCGAACTGTTACGGATGGATCATTCAACTCAATATAAAACATATGTTTACATGGGAAAAAATGGCGTTGATAATCAGGACAGGTACAAGAGGCAACTTGATTATTATTTGCTCCAACCTATTTGACAACAACAAAAAATAGCAGTTAATAACAACAGTAATCAACATTTAATATATAGTAAAAAGAAGGAACGATAATAATACAATATATATTGCGTTATGTGCATTGTTGTTGAATGATACCACAGAATATTCAGAATAGGACAAATGGATTATTAATGATGGATGTCTCGACCTTTGCTCCTCCTCTGCTTTGATTTCATTTGCACGAAAACGTCGCTCAGTAGACCCCATTCTGCCTACATTAGCAGATAAACGATTTACTTCTTCAGTAATATCAAACGAGACATCATCAGCAAGAAGGTTCATTAATACATCAAGACGATGTGTTCTTTTACGTTTTAAATAGATAGTTTTCAACTGGTTATGCCAACTCTGTAAAAATGTCATTAGGGTATAAGTATAGATATAAATACATATAAAATACTGTTTAATTTTTTTCTTTCTTACTTCAACATAGTTATTTGTAGACATAGCATGAAAGACTTGTGGTTGATATGAGCAATTCCATTGCTCATATGCTCGTCCGTCCCATTTATCAACATAGTACGTCTTGAAATAAGTAATGAACTCATGTTGAGAATCTTGAAATTCGGCAAGAAAATTAGCAAGAAGTGTATGAAACCGTTCTGTAATTTTTTCATACATGAGTTCCTTCAAGCGCGGTCTAATGTGTGCTTTTGCTTGACTTGGTGTTCTCCCAACTGATCCATGTACTTTTGCTTGAACGTTTTGCATCCAAGCTCGCATGACATGCCAAATACAATGTTGAATTGAACAGCCAGGCCAAACTTGAACAATCGCATTATCTTCAGGCAAGCTATTATCAATTGTGAAACGTTGTGGATTTAATCCAATTGTTGCTAATGAACGGAACCAACCAAGAAGGGGTTTTGATGACAAATCATTTGTTAACAAATAAGTAATAGGAATCCCACGTCCAGCAATAGGATCCCGTATAACCATAGTATACAAAACGCCATCTTTATATTTTGACACATCATGGGTTGCATCCAAAGAAACAAATTGGGCCTTTTCAAAATAAGCAAGCTGCCAAGGAGCAACAAATCCAAAAGCAAAATCTTTTGATGTTAGGCGTTCACTGGAATTTTCACCGTCTGTGACATCAATCCACACATGATACTGTAAGTTTCGAAAAACTTCCAGTTGTTTTTTCACAGATGTGAAATCATCTTTATCCAGGCAGCAGAATTCTTCACGATATTTACAAAGAATATTATAAACATCAACTGTGTTTATATGACCAAAACGGCTACCTTTTGCTACATGTTCATATTCGCGTTGAAGAAGATGCTTAATATCATGTACGTTATATCCTTTATGTAACTCCTCAATAATTCGTTCATTCAACTCTTTTGATTTACGGAGGTACTGAACATCGCCAATACTACCAGGGACATGACCGTTATGCTCATTGACATAAGCAAACTCAACATTATCTTCATCATCTTCATAACAGTACACCATAAGTTGTGCTTTACATCCAATATTCTTTGATTTTTTTTTGAATTGGACGACGTTGCATCCCATCTTCATCATATTCGTCATTTTCATCATCAATAACTTGAATCTTCTTCTTTTCACTCCTAGCTTTATGATGGCACTGGAAGCGAATTTTCCAAAGAATAACACGCTTTTTATTTTCAGATGAAACGACAGCTTAAATAGTAAAAAAAGCAAACGAGGTATTATTATAATTAATAAACAATTATTTAGAGCTACTACTATTAATATTTTTTATATTATACAATCATTACGTTCTTCAGTATCACTTGCATCAAGCTGATCAGATTCATTATCAACAGTATCTGATTGTGGAGCCTTTCTTTTTCTGTTGTTGATCTGCTCATGCTTCTTATTCAGAGTGTATTTATCTTTATACACCCAACATTCCCCTGTCACTTCGGGCTGTTCGGCAATAAGGTCCTTATAAACGTCAACTCTACATTTTGTTAAACGTTCTTGTCCAACAGTAGGTCTAAGAAACATAGGGTTTTGAACGTTGGTGGCAGCAAGATGTTGGTTAGACATTTCGAAGATCTTAAAAATGATTTTGAATGATTTGAAATGAAGATGTATAATTTGGAATTAATGTAACAACAAAAAAATAAAATGTGGAATTTCTTATATTATGCGGTTACACGACTTTTATTTTGTATTAATAATCATTTTTATAGTGATAAGTGTTTATTTGACTTGACACCACAACATTGTCTTATTGCAAGCACATTGAATATAAATTGTATATCTAATATGAGATCACATTTATTTATATATATATATCCTTCTAAGCTACTTCTATTATGAAAATAATCACTAAACTACCTTGTGTGTTATATATCCAAAAATAAAATAAAAAACAGAGAAAAAACAAAGCAGTTTTCCATCAACAGCAATAATAACAGTACAATAACTTTCCATTGACTTGAATTCTTGTCCATTTGGCAATCGTGAAGTTGTAAAAAGAATATTGAACGGATAGTAGACTTGTATGTTGAAATAATTTAAGCTGAAACAATTGTCTGCTAAATATTGACAGGTAAAATAAAAAAAGCTGCAACACTCGTTATTATTCTCGGGTGGTGCATAGCTGCTGGTATATTATATATCGTCGTGTATGTTGATTTCCGTTGTATAATTTGAATTAGCAATTGCTGAATAGATCATTTTGTTGTTCCATTAATCCCTAAATTAATAAACGTGTTTAATAATTAATGACTTACACAAAAAAACTTTATAACGTGTATATTCCTTTCTTTTTGCCGCTCTATACTATAGTGAAATCAATAAAAAAAACTTACTTCATCTAGCGCCAATTATTGAAGCCGAGATTATGTCTTCTTTTTGTTAATTCCTTCTGCAATCGTTGATTTACTTTGGTAGATTTACAAAAAAAAAACAGGTCATCTAATACCATCTATATATATTATTAATAGCGGTTCTGATCTTTTACCTCCATTTGTTTGTCTTTATCTTATTTAAATAGACCCTTGTATATTCACAAATGCTTATCCTCGTTTCATCATCATATTGCATATTTTTAAAATGACTATATATTGAATGAGAATCATTAACAAATAATTTTTCTTACAGTGTAATGCTGACTTTGCATTTTTTTCTCTCTGTTATGAAGTGAAATTTCTGTCTTGGTGACGTATATCTGACTTTAAATAAATATGAAAAATGGGGGGGGAGAACACTTGGCCCCATATCCCATCCAGGGCCGAATAAGTATTTTGTCATCACACTCAATATCAATTTAGAGGTGCTCCATTCGGTTTGCGTCCAATTAGTTCTGTTTATCAACAAACCATGACAATCATTTTCAAAAATATGCCTTTCGTCACAAATTTTATTGATGACATTATTATCTTTAGCCTAGACTTAGAAACACATGCTACCCATGTAAAAGCTGCTATTGATAAGTTAACAGAGGTACAATTAATATTAAACCCAGATAAATCATGCTTTGCACAACACTGTGTATATCTCTTAGGATTTTGCGTTTCCGCAACAGGCATAACACTGGACAAAAGAAAGGTTAGCAATATACAATCGTTCCCAACACCAACTACAGGTCATTGTATTCAAAGATTTGCTGGTACTATTAATTATTTTAGGGATGCATTACCTAATGCAGTTAAGTTACTTGCTCCTTTGGACAGACTTCGTAACACAGGTTCCCTTGAAGGATTATGGGGTTCAGTAGAAGAAAAATGTTTTGACACATTAAAAAAGTTACTCACTGAAGCACCAATTTTATGCTACCCATATTTGACACATCCATTTTTTGTTGCCATAGACGCTAGTCAAGTTGGTATTGGATGTACCTTATGTGATATTCCTACCCACCATCAAAAATAAATAATAATAATATACACCGATCTAACTCAAACATAATGATATCGGTTACTTCTCTATTATACCATACTAAGCAAATCATACCAAATGAAACATATAACAATAATAATATACCAATCACAATTATATACCAATAATAATAATAATATAAAACATATCATATATCAATATACTGAAACTAAAACAACAAGTGAACCCATCATCATAGGATAGGGAAATTATATACCAAAGAATATAAATAGACTTAAAATTAATAATATAAATAATCTTTATCTTTTTATCTTGATACATTATTCATAATAAAAGACTTAATCGATTCTCACAAGACTTATCTTTGTTATCCATTTCTATTTCTATCTACTTTTATCTTACCTTATTTATCTATTTTCCCATCCATACGACACCTTATATCAGGTAATTAATAAAGAAACAAAGCATATCGCTTTTATGGCTAGAGCCCTCTCTAAATCGGAAAGAAATTATTCTACCACAAAAAGAGAATTACTTGCTATTGTATACGCACTCACAAAGTTCCATAAGTTTTTATGGGGAAGAAAATTCACACTTTTCTGCGATCACTGCTCTCTCGTGTATTTACATACACAAAAAGTTCCAAATGCCATGATGATCAATTGGTTAGACACCATTTTAGATTATGACTTTAATATTATCCACTTACCTGGCATGGACAATATCTTACCAGATAGACTTTCTCGCCTTTTTCCCATGGAAAAAGAGCTGGCAGGGGGTAATGCTTTGCAAGCAATAAATAAACAGAACATGATCACATATAAACATCATAAAAATAATAAAAATAAAAATAATAGCAAGAAATGTAATAAACGTAATTATACCAATAACAACAATAACATTATAAAACATAATGCCATCACGGTTAACACCGAAGAAACAATAACAGATGAAGCGTTTGATATTGGTGACACATTCTTTGTACCACCAGAAAAAGACAGACACCAATTATTAGCACAAGTTCATGCTTTTGGACATTTCGATGCTGAAGCAATGGTAATGTCATTACAACGTGACAATCTAAAATGGCCAAATATGCAAAAGCAAGCAGCACACTTTGTTAAAAGTTGTAAGACATGCGCTCAATGGAATTTAGCAAAAACAGGATATCATCCTTTACGTTCCTTTTATGCTTATTACCCAGGCGATCAATGGAGCATTGATTTAGCTAGTGGCTTTGACACAAGTCATAGAGGTAACAATTATTTACTTGTAATGGTGGACCTAACAAGTAGATTTTGTGTACTTCATGCCTTACCAGATAAGAAATCCGACACAGTTGTACAAGCTGTATTAAACACCTTTTGCGATTATGGCTTTCCAAGGTATCTAAATTCTGGTAACGGTGCTGAGTTTGTTAATGATCTCATGAAAAAACTCAATGAATCAGCATTTTGTCAACACCTTAGAAGTACACCCTGGCACCCCCAAGGTAACTCTGTTTGTGAAAGCTATGTACAAACTACAATAAACATTATTCGGAAATATATTCAAGGAGCTACAAAAGACTGGGATTTATTTGTAAAACCAGCACAGCTCGCAATAAATAATAAATATGCCAAAAGACTAGGTACTACCAAAATACTTATATTGCCCATATTTTAACTTTTCGCACCCCCCCTATTTTTTTCAAAGTCAGTGATGAAAGACCGAAATATATGACCACAGCAGGGGTTATAAGTGAAGCGCGCTCTCTTTTTTCTATAAGTCATCTTTTATTAATTAATGTAAAAAAAGGGAAATATAAATGAAAAAAAAAACACATACACCCAAATGAAGGGCAATAAAATGTATGAAAAAAAAGAAATATGTCAGTGAATGCGGTATGAAAAACGTTTTTATTTTTTATTTTAGATTTACAGTCGAAATCTCTATACTGTTTACAATCAACTATTATTTTTATAAATCGTGGATCTGATTTATGATTGACGATCAATCTTTTACCAATTAACTAAATGTATGATGGAGTGGTTCGCGATTAGGTTAATTACATGATTTCGTAATCTACGGTATATGCTATATAAAGAACCAATTACAAATAATATATTATTTTTTAACTTTACTTATATTTATAGCTTTTATATATACGTACGATGCTTATTTACTTTGAGATTTTATATTTACATAAACAAAATTATATAATTCATGCAATACATATCATACTAATATTAATATTTACTTTTTATTTATTACTTTATTTACTCTTTTTTTTATCGAACTCATTTTTACTTTTCAGAAACTACTTTGTTTTTTTATTTTCTTCAGTAATATATAATATCACATATGGCATGTTATATAACATATATCCTATTTCTCCAAATATCCTTCCTAAGATCTTATTTGTATGCTTAATCCAATGTATTATGATGCTATTCTATCTAAACAATAAAGGCCGTAATTTTCTAATTACTGTAGATAACAAAAATCTATATATACGTATGATGATTATAATCATACACATTGATAAACGTACATTTTTATATGTTATTGTCCCTCATGCTAAAACCATGCTGTTTTCATCAATCTATTTATTTTGTTCTTGCCGTCATTATTCCTATTGTTGCCATAAGCATCGTACATATATATAAAAGCTATAAATATAAGTAAAGTTAAAAAATGATATATTATTTGTAATTGGTTCTTTATGTAGCATATACCGTAGATTACGAAATCATGTAATTAACCTAATCGCGAACCACTCCATCATACATTTAGTTAATTGGTAAAAGATTGATCGTCAATCATAAATCAGATCCACGATTTATAAAAATAATAGTTGATTGTAAACGGTATAGAGATTTCGACTGTAAATCTAAAATAAAAAATAAAAAAGTTTTTCATACCGCATTCACAGACGTATTTCTTTTTTTTCATACATTTTATTGCCCTTCATTTGTGTGTATGTGTTTTTTTTTTTCATTCATATTTCCCTTTTTTTACATTAATTAATAAAAGATGACTTATAGAAAAAAGAGAGCGCGCTTCACTTATAACCCCTGCTGTGGTCATATATTTCGGTCTTTCATCACTGACTTTGAAAAAAATAGGGGGGGTGCGAAAAGTTAAAATATGGGCAATATAAGTATTTTGGGCAATACGTGGTATAAGGGTATCTCTTTCGTCAAGTGGGTTTCTTCTGATGAGATTTTTCATCTTCGACCAGCATTCTTCTATACATCGGTGAAACGCCTTGTGTTTAAAAAGTCTTAGAAAGGACACATGATTGGCTAGCAAGGATTTCTCAAAATTGAAAGGGGTAAATAGACTATGTAGGATGAATAGTAGTCTAGAAAGGCTTAAAAAAGCTGAGAAAGGCTTAGATAATCTTAACTAGGCTATAGATAATTTCTGCTTGTGTATTTTCTTTATAAATATTTTTCATTGCATTCACTAATAGATTCCAGCAAATTCATCATTTTTAATATTGACAAAGTCATGGTATTTTATTATAATTTCACTAACAGAGGTGTATTTGTTTGGGGAAAAAATTCTACAATATTTCAATAGACTAAAAACTTTGTAATTTCTACAAAACCTTCAAATATTAGCTAATATTCCTACCTAAATGAGAATATAATATCTGCATGTTGGTTTACAGATCTAACGTTTCAGCATTATTTACATCATCCCATGTCATCAGCTCCTCTTCTGGATCTAACAACACGCCCTCGTTTTCAGACCAACAATAGGCGTTAATATCATGATTCAGCAAGTATTGATCATAGTATCCGTCTTGACTTTTATAAGAAGAATAGTCAGGAACAACATGAACTTGTCATATAATGTCATCAACAGATATAACCTTTACTTTGTCACGTACTCTACCAGACAATGTTTCCAATACTTCCATCCCAGTAATGTGTGGTATATGGTTGTTTGTTCTGTCCTTAACCGGAATATATGGCTCGATCAGGCATAATTCAAGCTTCATTTTAGTAGTATCACTTTTAATATAATCCATTTTAAAAAATAGCAACAGACGACCGTAGTAGCCTCCTTCAATTTGGGCGAAATCTCTCCACTCCTTCATTCTGTAGCTGCTACTAGCTCGAAATTGTTCCGTATAAGACTCACCATCATCAGCTGACTTTTTCTGTAGTTTTAGCATAGTATAAACATTGATCTTTAAAATACATTAGTTCGCTATTAAGAGCACAAATTCCATCCATATCATGATAACAAAAACACTCACCGATTTGCTTGTAAGTTTGGGGTAATTTTTTACATGTCGTCTGTGAACCCGTTGCATAATAGTAGTGTCAAGATAGGTGCGGATTTTGGTTTCTAGTGTTTGAAATAATTCTTCTTGACTTTGTAGTTCTGCAATACTAATTGGTCTTTCCTTGTTTAATGGTGCACTCAATGTTCTTGTTGTTTGAAAGGAAGCTGGAGTGTTGGATGTATTTTTTTCCTCAGTATTCTTTTGGTGCAAACTATACATATCAAAGAAAGCATCGAAACGTGTTTTAAACTTGCCCATCTATAAGTAAATTATCAAAATTGATATGCCATAGAATTAGATCAAGGTTCTGGATTCTCAATGAGAGAGAATAGAACCACGATCAATTTTGGCACATTACTCAATATTAGTAGTTAGCATTTGTATGATGAATATAAAATAAATTGTAATATATAATTGAAAGTGTATGTTGCCTGGCCGGTATAAACTGTTCTATTAAAGTTTGTCCTTTTAGCGGGCTGCTTAGCATCCTGCTTATGCTGATTTTCTGAAGCTTCAGTGGAATATGATGAAACAACACCGCGCATTTCAATATCTTTGGCATATTTTCAAAGCGAATGGTTTTTTGGGAAACATAGTTTTGACTAAATATAATTATATTAAAGTCAAAGAAAAATAGTTAGGTAGCTGAGAATAAAAGAAAATATAATTGAGTCTAAGAAACCATACCTTTGAATATAAAGCTATTACCGGACTATACGTATTATACAATTTTAGAGACTCTTGCATTTGCTGTATAGTGTCAGTCGAATGCTCTTGAGCTATAGCTTGATATACAAAATCGATAAAATGACGCAGGCAGAGAACAGCTTGTGACGATACCTTGTCATGGATTAAAGACAATAAAATCTATAAAATATACAGTTGTAATTACCAATTAGTTTCTTCTTAGTTTTCAGATACCTATATAGTAACTACATACTGCTCGGTGGTGGTTCAATTCCATGTATGTAGGGTTGTGATACTAGAAAGCATGTATCCTGATGGAAAAGTCCTCTGTTCTCGGAAACGGGGTAAACTCTTTGCTCTATAAGCTCAAGATATTATATTGTATGTAAAGATGAGATAAAATATAAAATAAGTATCACAATCCAATCACTACCTTGAATTTATTTCGTCGATTTCTTTCTCAGTAAGCATGTTCTGAACACATTCCACTAGGTGTGTATGACAACCACCAAGTTGATGGAGTGTGTCTACCACTAGACTATCATATATTGAAAAATGAGGCACGGAATCAAACGCATTCTAGTATAGTAGAACATTTAATAAGTAAGTCTGAATTTGCAAAATAAGAAAAAAATGGTATGCATAATCCTAAACTTACATCCACTACATGGACTGAATATTTCTTTGATAATTTTTTCAATAAACTACCCTTTCCAGCTTTAATGAGATTTAATCCACATTTACAGATTTGTCCCATAGTACTCTTTTTTCGCAACTTCGTATTATAATAGGGAAGATGGAACTTTGTAGTAACAGTCCAACATCGAGGACATGCGTACATTGACATTCCACTTTTTACTCCTGCCATCAAACGTCTGGAGAAGCATAGAATTTATTAGTACACTGTGAAATTGAAAAGTTATATTTGTATTTACTCACTGTTCCGGAGATCAGCTATGTAAGCAGCTAAAGCTGGCACTACTTGATAAAGTTTGTTATACAGTCCTTTCATTGGAATGGTGCTAAAGTACCAGAAATAATTATTAGTCCATGTTAACAGTACCATGAAAAACATGTTATGTATTACCTGTAGGGCGCTCTATTGGCAAATGGTGCAAGAATTACACGTAAACAATGATGGATAATACAGCACTTAATGCTTGACCACCTTTGCTTCAATTTTCCATTGTTATTTGGACAGTGCAGAATTGGAAAATATGCTAACACACGCGTTGCCCGATTTGTTCCCTTATTTCGATGTCCTTTGGTGTGTTCCCTAATAAAGTGTGTATATTTCAGTTAACAAAATATAAAATAAATAAAAGAAAAGGATTATGTCTTATGTATAAAATAAATTATTACCAAGTTTAATATATAGTGGATGTGCAGAGGTTCTGTTATTACCACTCACTACGGTTTCATCCGAAGACAACATCAGTGCCAAAACAATAGCGCCAACTAGAAGCTTACTCTAAAGTAGCAGTTAATGTATGTTTACATAGATACACTTTTAAAACCTTACAGAAATTATTGCAAAAGGATATTTACCTGTAGTTCATGCCACCATTTTGCTGTAAATGTGTCTTGGACCACTCTTGTCCATCCCTTTTCCATATTTCAGGCAATAATACAGTATCTTTCCAAAAATTTTCATAACTGAACAAAAGTTCACAAAGTTTGTTGATGTCACGATAGACAAGTTTAATAATTCCATATGAGTCACGAAAATCTTGAATACAATCAGAAGGTATCCCATGAACGATGATATATCAAACTCATGCTCATAAAAAGGCTAATAATCCAAGTTTTTAGTTTTTGAGATATGAAGAAAGCACAATAGCTACAAATGAAAAGCACATTACCACTTGTTTGTCTCTGCATTCTGCATCAATCTTTGTAAAAAGACCATCGAGCGTACAGGTTGAGATTTTCAAAGGATTACCTGTATTATGCACCAAGTCTGCAGCATCCTGTAAAATATTGGCAAACCTATATTCATTTTTTTAGTTATACAGATTATAATATTGTTGTTTGTTAATATTGAGCTTACTCTGTATGTTTGGCTTTGGATAGCCCTGCCGATAATGAAGCTGAGCAAAGCGTAATTCAATCTCGTTCAGTTTTAGCCTGTTCCCATTATTGCTCTTCTCATTGTTATTCTCTATATTTACTGCTGATATAACTGTACCTATATTGAGACATTTAGTTAATTAGAATATTAATTGATATTGATTGAAATATACCTACTTTTATTCAGTGCGTTCTGGTGATTATTATTGTTTGATTCTAGAGAAGGTGACTGATCGTCGCTCATGTATGCAGAATAATCCTTTATTTCCCATTGTTAGCTAATTTAAAAACAAATAAATAAAAAAAAAATAAAGAACAAAGACTCACGTCGTATTCATACTGTTCGTTTGAGGAGAACATCTCATCTTGCTCTTGGTATGTTGATGCATCAGTTGCAACAGTTTGACTGGTGGTGATAAATGAAGTAAAAGGTAATGGCTCGTCATGTGATTTTAAATGTGCATTGACTGCCTTTTCATTTCGAAACCTATGGTTTCTACATGCAGAATATGGGCATTTAGGCATTTTGTCAGTTTAAAAGTTCGGCTGGTGGCGAGGGTAAGGCGTTCTGTATTATATTATTCTGCCAATTTATAGAACGCGTAATACTCAGTAACGGATGCGCATGGCTTTATGCCGAATTACTGCAGTTATACTCCGCTCACCACGTTTCCGCAGCAGTACGCCTAAAGCATCAACCCCCTTTTTTTTTTACCCCAACAAGCCTTTTTCTTTTCTTAAAAAATATTTACAATGCCACCTCAGCGTAAATTACAAAAATATACTAATAAACATTTGGTATACTTGATAATGCAAGCCCCATGCCATTTGGTAACTATTCATATAACCTTACTTTAGTTTAGTATTATATTTTTATTTGTACTGTGATTCGAAACGTGATTTCCTGTAGCTAAACGATTGCGGTCGCAAGTCAATAAAAGTACAATTGATTTGCAAACAGAATGTCTCCCAATGCAATCGTCCAAATCAGCGAAAAATAACACTGGATATAAGCGATCAAGACGCCGCACATCCCAGCAACAAGTAAACAAATCAATGAAAAATAATATTGAAAATAATAACCAAATAAAACATGTTTCTCAAAACGAGCCTAGTCAAAGCACGCGCGACTTTCAAAATGATATGACAACACGAGGTAGTTACTAATAAAATTAAATTATCAAATCTTGTAAAGTAGGTATTCATACCGAAACTGATTTATTTTTATTGACTTAGACCAAGCTGATGATTCCTCAGAATCTTCTGAGCTATTTGGTTAGTGTCTTTCCTTTATTCATTTTTACCCTACTTCTTATTACCTGCCCAAAACATTAGCTTCTAAAAAAATTAGTTGATGATATTTAGAATCGGATGAAGAAGAACCTTTTAATGTAAACCTTGAAGAATTTCAACAAGCCAGGATTCCAGGTACGTGCTTCAGTCAATTGAGTTTGCTAAACTCATTTTTTTTTTTTGGTATTTTTTTTTTAGAAAAAGTGATGTAGAAGATTCAGAAGAATCATACTATTCATATGAACCAAATGGAAGCAACAATAAAACAAGTGGAGAAACAGGTAATTCCTTTTGAGGGCTTCTCGTTCACTGAGAAACTATGGTTAACCATTTTCATTTTATTGTGTAGAATGGATGATCTTGAGGATGTTGACAATACGTGAGTGATATTTTATTTCCTTTGAGATACTTGTTAGTAATGTAATCAGCTGACAATAATCACTAATTATTGACTTTTTATTAGCAATCGTCTAGCCATGGAGCGAACGAAGCCTATGTAAGTAAAAAAAAATAATTTTAGATACTACCATAATTCATTTGCCACATGCAAGTCAATATATAAGAACTATATAATTTACACATGCTATAGTGATCTCAAAATCAACGATGTTCCTGTGGAGAAAATTCATTCTACGAGGCAGCCGCTTTGGACACATATTTTGTACACCCATGGCCAAGTGGAAACAGTGCGAGGGCGTCATGTTTAGATCTTTTAAAAAGACTACATAATGAAAAAAGCGACCTTGCGACAGTTACACCAGAAACTGTAAAATTGGTATATAATATTATGGGTGGTGCTTTAGCTGTATTTTGTTTTCTAATTTTAACATTATTCGCTCTACTATAGTATTCAAAGCACATTAAGACCAGGAGAACAACATTACATCAACAAGTTGATAAGTGGCTTCATCATCATTTTGAGCCTCCAATTGAAACTTTTCCCACACAAGAAATTGCTTGGAACAAAACAAAAAAGTTTGAGTACGTGGCAGAGGATTCACGGTTTGTTTCGTTCTTTGTTTACTATAAAATACCTGTCACTATGTGAGTCAGGTCGAAATGCTAATCATGAACGGCTGGATTAAATTGGTAGATTCGCAAGAAAAAATTATCTTACAACTGGTGCGTTATTACAGAATCCTATGTTAGTTGATTGTATGAAGTATGTTTTTCTTAATGATGGAGGCCACACTGACCGTCGTATTCCAGAGATACCGGACCCAGCTCCCAAACAGCTTATTGTTCTTATCTATGTCACTGTAAGTTGTATTAATATATGACGTTAATACTGCTGGATTAATTGATAAGCAACCTCATTGTTTTCCATTATTAGATATTGTACAGATTAGCCAAGTATTCTAAGTGTGCCTTGTATACAGAGAACTGTAATGCCCATGATTTTAAAGAAAATTCGTTATACAATACAATCTTTGATTATTTGATTAACGAAAACAGTCCAGCTTCACGTCGTATCAATTGGGTGCAAGTTCAAGAGATGATACAAAGAGAAGTAGAAGAGGATACCAATGATGGTGGTTGGAGCACTATGCGTGTATTAGGTGAATTGTGAGAATAATATGTTTGTTTCAATAGTTAATTGCAAGCAATAGTAGGTAGTACCACTGTAGTAACCAATTATTTTGTAATAAAAAACTCAAATTCAATGGTCTGGTATCATAAAAATGTTTTATTTTATTTATCCCTGTCTTCTACGATCTTATATTAAAGCCCTGTATTATTTATAACGTCTGTGGCAACTGATAGAAGGAACAAAACTGTAGGAAAAAAAACGCCTTATATTACCAGAAGCTCTGTAGGCCTAGAAAAGTCTACTATATGCCTAAAAAGGCTTAAAAAGGATTTTCGTTTCTAGCTAGGAATAAGGGATCCCTTTCTTGCCTTTTTGACCTTTTTAAACATTTTTAAGCCCAGCTAACCCTAACCAGCCTTTCTGACTTTCACCGATGTAGGGTTCAGAAATGGAGAATAAGGTGGCATAAACAATGGTTTATAGCCTCTTCTGGTTATCACATCAGTCACAAACTGAGAATGGTGAATTCTGCAGTTATCTAAAACAATAAACATTCCCTTTTTATCGTGTTTGTCCAAGGTATCCATGACAGCATCCATAAATTTCACAATATGGTATGCAGTTGTACCTTTTGGAAGTTTTTTAGGCTTATCTACATCCTGACTCTTAGCCTTTCTTTTCTTGTTTGCAGGCTGGGAGAACTCTTTTTCAACTTTGGCCACATCACTTTTTTTCAATGGTTCAACTTTAGAGAAGTTAATCACACCAAATGGAGATATACACCCGATGATGCTTATGTTTACACCTTTCTGTGTATGTACTTGAACCACTGCTGGGTCACCTTTTTTTGACCATGCACGTCCTCTAATCATTTGGGTATGAAACCCAGCTTCATCAACAAACACACAATTGTTTTTAAAATCTACTCCATTTGCTTTCCACTGTGTAATGATATCAAAGCATAGGTGAAGCGTTCTTGGCGAGTCTCTTTCTGCTGTATATTTTGTCGCTTGCTTCAAAGATAATGCACATTTCTCTCGAATATGCTTATAAAGTCCAGGGATTGAAATTTCCAGCCCGGGAAATGCTTCACAAAGTTGAATTCTCGCCTGTTCAAGCACTATGGAAGGATTTTGATCGAAAAGCTGAATCAAAAATTCCGAGTGAGTTGGATAAAGCTTTTTTGCTTTGTTCTGAGGCTTTCTTGGATTATTTCCAGGTAGAACCGTCCCATCACTTGAATTGAATTCATTAATTAGCTCATATGCAGTACTTCTAGGTATACCACATTGAGCAGCAGCTTTTGGAATGGACAATCCTTCTTCTTGTTTCAAGCGTATAAATCGTTCTATTTGGTCTTGTCCATATTTTTTGTACCTCTTTACATTATGAATAGATAGAACTTGTATTTCTTCAGAAATACAATTGACAGTTTCGATCATTCGTTCATTTTCTGCTTCCTTCATGTCATCGAAATTAACAATCATTTCAATGTTTCCATACTCAATGCAAAATACTTATATGGCCCCGGATTTAAGAGTTGGGGTTTTTCTCCTCCCCCCCTAAAAAACTGAGATTCTATTAAAAGCCAGACATGCGTCGGCAAAAAGGCGATTTCGTGTTTAGAGGAGAAAAATACTTAAGTCAGAACTACCATAAAAAAAAGAAAATTAAAAAAAACCAAGTATTAGTATATATAAAGATGCTCAATAACATATAAAAAAGGTAAATAAAAATAAAGTGTTAGCAGAGGTGTATATAAAAAAATAAGAGTGAATAAAATTAACGTTTTTCTTCTGTGGAGAATTACAATTATAAATATTGTATATTAGCTATAATATTATTTGGCCGTTTTTTTCAGATGTAGATGGTGCAACTTAATTAGCATTAGTGATCAGATTGTTTAAAAAGGCCCCTCGCGAAAGTGAGTTTAGCAGCATGTAGTTCATTGTCCAATGTAAGGGAAGAAACAAAAGTTAATGGGTGTGGGTTATTATTCTGAAAAAAACGTGAAATCGGACAAACGTGTACTCAAACGCTTTTTTATAGCTTGTAATGGTCAATACATTTATTAATTTAGGGATGGAATCAAAAGATCTAACCAATTATTCACTGATGTTAAATCCACAACCGAAATCAGCACGTACAACAATCGTATATTATTCATGAACTGTAGCTAATATTACTAATACGTAAAAACGTGCCTTTTTTTCGAGCCAAGTTTCAGAACACGCCTATTTACATAAAATAAAGCAATATAAACCACACGTTCATTCCAACAACATCAATAATAATATAACAATCGTCAAACCAACCGAAATTTATATTGCAAATGACCTAACGGATTGGCGTCATGATTACTCTTGGATGTAATATATATGAAGATGAGATTTAACTTATAATATTACTTGGATCAACAGGTGAGATCAATTGTTGTTATGATATTAGTTTAGCAACTATTTTTGTCTTTGTTTATATATAATGGTAAGTGTCTGGTTTGGTTTTTAAATGGATATAATATTCATTTTGTTAATTGATAATAATGGCAATTTAATAATAACAATCTAATAAAAATAATAATTCGTGTTTAAATATATAGAAATGGAAGAAAAGAAATAAAATATAAATAGATAATATAAAAAACGGAATTGTTAACTCTATTGAGTATCAAAGTTTGTGTTTGGAGGGAGAGAGAGGATTGTATCAAGGTTACTGCTAAGATCGGTTACATTGGCCGTCATGTTGTTGATTTGTTCAAGTAAAGCTGTTATAGTTTCTTCGTTATTATTATTGATCATTTTTCTGTCAATTCTACGTTTCAAATCTCGTGTTTTAGATGCAAGCTTATTGATAGCATCAGAAAGCTGCTGTTTTGGACTGTTTTGTGGTTGGTGTTCTTGTTGTATGATAGTCGTGGTTGTAGAAGAAGGCTCTCCCCATGTATGTTGTGTATTTATTTGTGGTCGAACAGTGACAGATGGATCATGGAGCTCAATATAAAACATGTGTTTGCATGGAAAAAAGTGTTGTTGGAAGTAAGCACAAATACATGAAATCATTTGACTGTTTTGTGCTTTTATCTGTAATTATGGATATTAGTATTCATATCTTGATGGATAGAAGGATATATAAAAAAGTAAATAATCAGAAATAACTTACATTATATATAGTGTTGTTGGTATTATTCGTGAATGATTCAACCGAATATTCTTCATCAGACAAGCGAATGATTGCGGATGGTGATGACATACGTTTTTCTTTTTCAGCCTTAATTTCATTTACACGAAAACGGCGTTCCAGTGCACCCATACGACCAACATTGACGGACAAACGACTGACTTCCTGCTTAATGTCAAATGCAACCTCTTCCACCAAAACTTCACACTGCGCATATAATTAGGAATCCACAAGTAAAAAGTTGTGGATTCTCTTTGTGATACTCAAGAATCACAAAGAGAATCCACAACTTTTTTTACTTGTGGATTCTCAAAGGCAAACTTGGACTCTGTAAGAATCCTAAAGTTATAAGTTGTGGATTCTTAAATCCAAACTTGTGGCATGGCTGAGCATATTTATTTTAGTCTATTCCTATTTTGTCTATATATATTATTTATAGTTTTTTCTTTTTACTGCTGTGTAATATTAATATTATGTAACCATAACCTTATTTACGGTATTGTGTAATATTCATTTGTTTTGATGAATGATATTTAGAATAGATGGAAATCAACAACAACAAAAATAGAAAAAAAAACAGATTGATAATATTTGAAATAGATTTAAAAACAATATTTTATTTAATTTTTGATAATAATAAAAACGATATAACTAATATAAAATAATTACAAATAATACTATTTAGAGGGGTAGAACGTAAAGCTAATAATACAGGTGTGGGTATGGGTTATTTGGATGTAGAAGAGATGAGGAGCACATAACTGGATGAAAAGCTAGTTAGTAGGAAACTTACAGTAGTCAAGAAGGAGAATGCCGGAGATTACTAAAAAAACATTGTTAATCTTTATTAATCGGCAAAAAAAGATGTAGAAAAGTTAATTAGTAAAAAAGAAAAAAAAAAGTCAAGTGAATGGCATAAAGAAGAAGGCATAAAATAAATGCGAAAATGATACTTACAATATAAAACCAGACTACTAAGAATTGGATGTACCTTAATAAAAGAAAAGACATAAATAAATAATCAAAAAAAAAGATACATAACCGGTTATATATGAATAGGATACTTAAGTGATAAGAATAAAAAGAATGGAATGGATAATTGTAGTAATAAATTCAAATCGATGTCTAATAAAAAAAGAAGAAAAAATGCATCAGCCTAAGAGAGATTATTTCATCTGAACAAATCGTAAATAAAAAGAAAAGAAACTTACCAGATATAAAAAAAAAAGAAAAAGAGAAAGAGAAGGAATAAAGATGGATCAAATGCCAAAGCACTTTATATACCCTTCTAAAAAAATGGATCGGGCTCTCTATAAAAAAAAGCATCAGGTAAAAGATGCTCTTTCTACTTTTTTATTTTCTTCCTGTACCCCCAAAAATCTTACTCGCAAAAGTAAAAATATTATCATCAAATAAGTCATTTTTTTTAAAAGAAAAAAACTAACTGTTTTTACCTTCTTACTAATTAGATGTCTTCCAGCAACAACAACAACAACAACAACACTCGTCGCCAGCAACACGCTGATAACATGGCGAATATGAATTTTCGTCGGTTGCAAGATGAGTGTTCCTCTTTGCGTGCTGAACAGGCTGCAATGAAAGCCCAGGTGGATGGCTTATCAGCTTACTTGGCAGACCTCCAACAGCAACAACTTCCGCCTCCTCCTCATAATCCAGCACCTGAGGTGGATAAAGAACGCGTGAATGATGTGATTGTAAGATAATTTACCTTTTATTTTCTATAGACCATATAATAAATTCATTAATCAAAATTCATAGAGAAACATCCATTCGCGCCATGCTTTGTTCACCGATGGTGATGGATACAATTATGATGAGACGTTCCGTTCACCTCATAACAAAGAGGTGACAACCGTCATCTCTGCGTACTGTAGGGGTAGTCCTGGCGGCTGTGTGTTGGACGACAAGGCACTGCACAATTAAGTCTTAATGTTCTTCCATGGCCAGAAGGTATCTACAACACGGACTATCGAGCAACAAGCCGCGATTGATCAGCGCAAACGTCGCAATAAACGGGTCTGGCTTGTTAGTATAATTGAATAAAAGTTTATATAAAATTGTTCATTCAGAAGAAAAGATCACTTACAAATCATTACATTATATAGAAACTCAAGACACGTAAAAATGCTCACCAGAAGTATAAAGCTTCATTAGAGGCTCAATATCCTGATGGTGAAAAGCTTTTTAGTCGTGAGTGTATGTCACCCGAGTTGTCTGATGCTGAATCAGGGGCTCATGGCCTCATGCGGTTTAAGCCTTCATTCAGAAAGCCCAATGTAAATGATGAATGAATTTTTTATACAAATAGTTAAATATTGTACTAAGAGAACGTCAATGTAAATTACATAGGTGGATAAATTTTTTGAAGAGCTTGATAGATTAAGCAAAGGAGGAAAAAAGCGACAAGGCGTAGAAGCCAAAATAAGACGTGATGGCGGGGTTCGTGAGACCCCAATCAGTGAAGAAACAGTTGCCAGTTGGCCCAGCTGGGCAAAATAATTTTTTTTTCTTTTTTACTTCATACATATTTTTTTTTATTTTGTTTTTTTATGTGTTTTATACTATATAACTATTCTACGACTATATTACTATTCTACGATTTAATGGAATTATTACAATTTTGGATGTATTTTGATTGCCTTGTGTGCCATACGCAACAATGGCTACTTGTGATGAGATTCGGTGTACTGGTAATATAGAGTGACGATCATCTGCCATAAAACGATTTCGCCACTCCTCGAGACCTTCTTGTTCGAAACGTTGTCCTGCTTCGGTACGGTACCAACGAACATATGCGAAATAGTGTTGTTTTGGCACCCGATCGACAAGAAGGACATGACGGAAATAATATTGGACTTGACCTGTCCAAGCTACAACATCACTATGTTGGAGGAATAATGCTTGTATGTGGGATCCTCGAATCGACTTTGACAATGCTGAACGATATTGTTGGCCAAATATCTCAATTGATCGGAACTTTTCCACCTCATTATAGCAACATATTCTTCCTGGCGTTTGCTGCATAACACTGTAAACTCCTTCATAATGGTGTTGATAATGTTCGAACAGCAATTCGTATGGTTGCCCATTGAATCTTGTTTTTTGGCCATCGCTCATTGATAATAGAGTATCAGCTGGTAGTGGTTCGCTGCCAGTAACATCGATGGTTGGATCCGAAGACAATTGGTTAAAGATAAGTGGGTTGTATTGTGCTTGATTTTGTTGATTATGTATATGTGATTGACCAGCAATCTTCAATAAAACTTCTAGTTCTTCTTGACGACCTACCAAATGACTGCTTATCTTTGTATGAATAAAATCAAGTGTGCCAGTTTTTTCAATGAATCGTTTCATAAATGTCAATTCAAAGGCATCCTTTTGGTTGGTTTCCGCATCCTTCATGAACCCATTGTATCTCA